>JARYGA010008516.1:0-26241 GCA_030545235.1 Helianthus tuberosus
AGATCCTTTCGGAGTTGGATTACGGCTTCCTTGAGTTTCTGGTTAAAATATAGTGAAACATCATTAATCTGGGCGGCACAACCATATTCATCCATTTGTGCTGCCGTGATCGCCTGAGTATCCAAGACATATGGCAAGCAACCAGTCGGCCCTGTGTTGTGTATCCAAAATGCTCTACCACCAAGAGCATACACCTTCTGTTTTTCGAGAACCAAATTACGAGTTATTTACTTTTGAATCAGTCTACCCCGACCAAACGAGGAAAAAAAGCTAGCTAAAAATGAAACTTGTAAAACGGGTTATCTTCTCTTTTTTAAATGACTAACTCACACACCCTTTATTAGGGAGAGACACGTTTACAACACACCTTGATAGCATTAGACTTCAAGCCCTTTAGTAACCTACTAAGTATATAGTGTACAAATTTTTTACTTGTTTGACCTTAACTTGTTACCTTACAAGTATGACCCGTACATTTTTATTTGAGTTAAATGTCATTTTAGTCCCTGTGGTTTGGGTCATTTTGTCAGTTTAGTCCAAATGTTTCATTTTTCGCCCGTGTGTTAACTTACAAGTATGACCCGTACATTTTTATTTGAATTAAACTGGCAAAATGACCAAAACCACAGTGGCTAAAATGACATTTAACTCTTTTTATTTTATTTTATTTTATTTTAGTTGACACGTTAACCATTTAATATAGACAAGTATAAACATGACTAAAAGTATAATAAAAACATGTTTTGACCAGTTACATAACCATCAATTCTCACCTTAATAATAGTCGTAAATTGTGATATAACATCAGGAACGTAAGCTTTAACTTGTTCACTAGACATACTATCTAGATACCCAGCGATGAGATCGTTTAGGCCTATATCAAACGTGTACAACGCGCTTGAAAACTTGGACTCCTCAGGAAACAAGTCCTTATAGATGTCTCCTGCATCATGGTTAGTGTCACATCAAACGCTCATTTATGTTAATGAGTCAAGAATGAGTACCTTTTTGACGGATTATTTGGGATTTTTGTTTGAAATTGTTGAATTCAGCATATTGAACATCTAAGGAAATCGGGCTAAAACCGCTTTGAAAAATGGTAGTGTTTTGACGCCGGATTGTGGATCCAATAGTTGCAAAATTGGCTCCATGGCTAAAATTTGTACCCATTGAATCCAAAAATGCACTAAGATATGGTATTCCTAAACCTTCAGCTGAAAATTGAAAGAGATTATAAATATCAGAAAATGGACTATGGAGAGTGGGGGCTTAGGTTGGGCTTTGAGCGACAAGTGGCAAGCTGGTGGGGTCACATGCATGGTGCGGCGTGGCGTGGCGAGGCTGCTAGCTGGGTGTGGGTTGGCGTGGGCAGCCATGTGTTATTTGTTTTTTTTTTAACTATTTAAATTTTATTTTAACTAAAACAGAATACTAAATATAATTTAAAAAAACTACAAATAAAATTAAGAAAAAAATTACATAAAATAATAAAAAAAAGAAAAATAAATACTTCAAGATTTGCTCATATAATATTTCTTTAAGATTTCTTGTTTCATCTTCGACGTCAATTTCAATTCTGGGCGTGATCGACATTCATGGCGAGAAAAAATTGTAGTAAGGGGGCAGTATTTATAGGGTAAAAAAAAGAATTTTTTTAATTTAACTAGCCGTTTGGCTAACGGCTACCCCAATGAGCGTTTGATGTAACACTAGCCAGCTCACCTCGCCCCCGCCCAACGCCGAACTTTATAGCGACGCTGGCTGGGCAACACCAAGCCAACGATGGCACGAAGTGGGCTACGTCCCAACCAACGCCACCACTCCCCGCAGTTAGGTGATTTTTAGTGAAACAATTAAAAGACTTGATTTAATTAATTAATTAATTACTATATATTGTGTAAAGTTACGACAAGCATGTACCTATGAAATCGATTATAAGACGGCCATCACAAACACGACCAGCAGGAGAACCGAAGAAGGTATCGCCGTTAGGTGGAAGAGCAGCATTTTGTCCAAACATCGCCACTAAAGCGCCAGTATCGGAATTGGAATCACCGAAGTTAAAAATGGCCGGAAAATTATGCTCCGGCAAAGAAAATGTGGACATTGGAAGTAATATTAATGTAACAGATATTATTAACTTCCAAATCAGTTCCATTCTGTCTGTGAGATCCCAAAGAAAGAAAGTTTGATAATTTATAAAGTGTCGGTGAGATCCCATAAGTAGCAAGTGCAACTCAACAATGGGGTTTTGAGTTTTTGTCTTTTTTCATGCAATAATGGAAATAAAGTTAACTACCTTTCTTTTTACGTTGCGTGTCGCGACGAAACCCAGCAAATGATAATGTAAAACAAATGTGATTTGAAAATAAAGCATGTTGTTTAAAAAGTCAAACCATTAGAATGGTTTAGTTTATCGTTGTATCGTTTATAATAGAGTAAATTGCCATTTTAGTCCCTGAGTTTTGTCCAAATATGCCAGTTTAGTCCAAATAGTTTTTTTGTGCATCTGGGTCCCTAACTTTTACATTTTGCTGCCATTTTGATCACAATGCCTAACTCCATCCATAAACCCCATCTGTAACCAGGGGTATTTTGGGGATTAACTTAAAAAATATTTTCAGTTGCCATTTTGATCCAATTCCAAAAAATCAAAAAAATTCCAAAAAATCAAAAAAATCAAAAAAAATTCCAAAAAATCAAAAAAATTCCAAAAAATCTAAAAATCAAAAAAATTCTAAAAAATCATAAAAATTATAAAAATTCAAAAAAATTCTAAAAAATCATAAAAATTCTAAAAAATTCAAAAAAATCTAAAAATCAAAAAAATTCTAAAAAATCCAAAAATCATTAAATGTTTCGGCACGAACCGTTTCGACCCGTACCGTTTCGAACCCGAACCGTTTCGAGCCGAACCGTTTCGACGCGAACCGTTTCGACGCGAAGCGTTTCGACCCGTACCGTTTCGAACCGTACCGTTTCGACGCGAACCGTTTCGAACCGAACCATTTGGACCCGTACCGTATCGAACCGAACCGTTTCGACACGAACCGTTTCGAACCGAACCGTTTGGACCCGTACCGTATCGAACGCGAACCGTATCGAACCGAACCGTTTGGACCCGTACCGTATCGAACCGAACCGTTTCGACCCGTACCGTTTCGAACCGTGCCGTTTCGAACCGTGCCGTTTTGAACCGTACCGTTTCGACCCGTACCGTATCGAACCGAACCGTTTCGACGCTAACCGTTTCGAACCGTACCGTTTCGACCCGTACCGTATCGAACCGTACCGTTTTGACGCGAACCATTTCGAACCGATACGGTACGGGCTCGAAACGGTTCGGTTCGAAACGGTTCGCGTCGAAACGGTTCGGTTCGAAACGGTTCGCGTCGAAACGGTTCGGTTCGATACGGTACGGGTCCAAACGGTTCGGTTCGAAACGGTTCGCGTCGAAACGGTACGGTTCGAAACGGTACGGGTCGAAACGGTTCGCGTCGAAACGGTTCGCGTCGAAACGGTTCGGGTTCGAAACGGTACGGGTCGAAACGGTTCGTGCCGAAACATTTAATGATTTTTGGATTTTTTAGAATTTTTTTGATTTTTAGATTTTTTTTGAATTTTTTAGAATTTTTATGATTTTTTAGAATTTTTTTGAATTTTTTATAATTTTTATGATTTTTTAGAATTTTTTTTATTTTTAGATTTTTTTGAATTTTTTGAATTTTTTTTGATTTTTTGGAATTATTTTTTAGGGTAAATTACTTTTTGAGTCCCTGTGTTTTAGTGGTTTTAACTAGTTGAGTCCAAAAGCAAAAAGTTTAACGACCTGAGTCCCTATAAGCATTTTCTTTAACCATTTGAGTCCAAATTTCTAACTCCATCCATTAAGTCAGTTAACTACAAGGGCAATTTGGTCATTTACACACAAAGTACAAGTCTTATATGCACAAGAGTATAAGGAACAAGTCTTTAATGCATAAATTTTTAATATATAATATATCTATATAAAAATAAATTATATATATGTAGAAACTCTGCAACCAGTCAACCACTCTCACACACACTCTAATCTCTCTCTACCACCATCGCCATACCACCCCCACCACCGAACCACCACTGCACCACCATCATCTCTACCGCACCATTATCAGCACCACCACACCACCATCATCCTCACCATCGCGCGACCATCCCCACCATCGCACAAACTCAGACCGTCAACCACCTACACACAAACCACTTTCCCTCTATCACCACTTTCCCTCTATCACCACCACCATCTCACACCATTGTCGAGAACCCTTCACCACCGTCTCGCCGCCTCGCCACTACCACCCCCACCACTGCACTGCCATCATCCCCACCAAGTTGTCCGGTACATAAAACCAAAAATTACCCAAATTCTAACTAAAAAATCAAACAAATCATGTAGGCTGAGCTCACCTCCACCATTATCACCACCCTCCCCACCATCATCCCCACCACCGCACCACCCCCATACCCTTCCCACAGATCAGATCATGTAGGCTGACGTCAGCGTTGTTCTTCAGATTAGAACTACGGTCGTCTGTGGCGGAGATATTGATCGGAGGTGAGCATAATCTTTGTGTTTTATTTGGTCAAGTACATAATCTGATTAGCAATATCGGTTTTAGACTCAAATCCATGTGTAATCACATATCCATGGATGCTTCTACCTTGTCTAATATCTTTCAGATCAGAAAATGCAGAAACTATGGTCAAAACAGTCGCTTCGTTTTCGGTCAAACCGGATCTTCTCATGTTGTGGAATAATTTGATTGCTTCACGAGCAAGAGTTGGGGTCTGGTGATCTATGTTGTGGAATAATTTGTGGGATGAGAGAGAGGGGTTTTAGAGAGATAGAGATAGAGAGAGAGAGAGAGAGGGGTTTTAGAGAGAGAGAGATAGTGGGTTAGAGAGAAGGAGTTGGGGTCTGGTTCTGGAGATGAGATGTAGAATTTTTAGGTTTTAGGTTTTTAAAGGGTAAAGAAGAAGATATAGGGGAGGGGCATTTTAGTCTTTTAATAGAAAACTAACAGAAAATATGGATGGTGTTAGAAATTTGGACTCAAATGGTTAAGAGAAATGCTTATAGGGACTCAGGTCGTTAAACTTTTTGCTTTTGGACTCAACTAGTTAAAACCAATAAAACACAGGGACTCAAAAAGTAATTTACCCTATTTTTTATTTTTTGGAATTTTTTGGAATTTTTTTGATTTTTTGGAATTGGATCAAAATGGCAACTGAAAACATTTTTTAAGTTAATCCCCAAAATACCCCTGGTTACAGATGGGGTTTATGGATGGAGTTAGGCATTATGATCAAAATGGCAGCAAAATGTAAAAGTCAGGGACCCAGATGCACAAAAAAAACTATTTGGACTAAACTGGCATATTTGGACAAAACTCAGGGACTAAAATGGCAATTTACTCTTTATAATACCAAATAAACACTTTATTTTGAGTACAATTTTGTTTTTATCAAAACTTATAACGGAATGTCGATGGAAAAAATCAAGCACAGCTACGTACTTAATTTTTAGAAAAAAGTTATAAACGCAAATTATTAAAGAAGTATCAAATTATTTAATAAATTAATATGTGTTCTAAAAAAGAATTATTAAAAAAGGTAAAGAAAATATATGGTTTTAAAAAATAAAAAAATTAAAATATGTTAGTGAAAGTAAATATAATAATAAACTAATATAACATATTAAATAAAAAGATAATAAAAAGCTACATATTATTTTAAAAATAAAGTTATTATTCATCGTCACTCGTTAACTATATATACTAGTTGATTTCCCCCTCGCTTCGCGACGGGATCTCGATTGGTATTGATTCGGTTTGTTTCCGTACCAACACAATACATGTATTCGGTATAACAATCAACATCTGCTCTACATAGACCGAAAACCATAAAACGAACACGGAGTCAATATCGATGTTGTTCGGTCCGGCTAAATATGGTACAATACAGTACAGTAGTGATATAGTATCAGTTTAAATATGGTACAATACAGTACAGTAGTGATATAGTATCAGTTTATTTAACTAAAAATATAAATATAAATACCGGTACCATATATATATATATATAGGGCGGAACCTCCCATGGAACACCAACAAGAGATCCCGGTGGAAGTTGAAACTCCTCAAACTAATGCCAATGAGCCTTCTTTTCTCCTTCCAAGGGAGGTAGAAGAATGGCTCGCCGACATTTGAGGAGAACCGCACTCGGAAGAAGGAGTTCAAAAAGGCCTTGTTTAACCAAGATTGATTACTTCTTGGAAATTTTGCTTAATTAAAATAAAGTAAAGGCTAGGACTCCATGGTTTGTTATTTCTTTGTTTTATCTAGTTTAATTTAGGATTATGTAAGTTCTCTCTATGATGAAATGAAATGGTGGTTTTAAGGTTTGGATGGTTTGTAATGAAAAGGGGAACGAGAAAAATGATCCCATGCACAAGAACGAGGCAACCCAACAATTTTCTCCATTTCAGAAGGTTAAACACGGGCCGTGCCCAACCAACACGGCCCCGTGTCGAATCACCTGCAGAAAACGCCCAGTACAGGTACCTGGACACGGGCCGTGTTCACCCAACACGCCCCCGTGTCCAGACTTCTGTTTCTCTTATTTCAATTTTGTTACTGGCACTTGAACACGGGGCCGTGCCCGGATAACACGGGGCCGTGTTCAGTGCCCAGTAACACAATTTTTTGCTTTTTAAACACTATTTTACACATCTAATCAACCTAAAAATTTATTTTTGGGACACATTGAGGACAATGTGTAATTTAAGTGTGGGGGGATGCTAAAACCTTGAATTTTGCAAGTCCTAAATACAAGCCCTACACAAAACTCTATTGGAACCGCCAATCACCCCAAATTTTTTTCAAAAAAAAAAAATTTATTTTTTTACTTGTCTAGGCTTAACTCGGGAAATTCAAGTCCTCAAAAAGGTTATATTTTTACAAATTTACAACCGATAGCGTAGTGATAAAAAGAACCTACGTAAGAAAATTATGAAAAGGCATGACAAACTTATTTAAAATTTGATTATATACTTGATCACATAAAAACCCATTCCCACAAAAGTGAGTTTTGAGCCTTTATTGAGCACACAATTACATATCATTTGACTAAATGCTCATTTTTCGTTTCTTGTGTAAATAGCCGCTTGGTTCTTACGACTCTAGAACTTGCCATGACAATACATTCCCGGTCCTTATCAACTTAAACCCGAGTAAGTAAATGATAGAGGCATTAGGACTAACCTTTTTCATTTCTACACCATTATTTTTCTTTTTTTTTTTTACCACCTACCCAAAAATCCCCCTAGTTAGCCCCTTTGAGCCTAAACCTTTTCGTTTCATCACCCACCAAAACTTTTTTTTTCATTTTTAACCCTTTATTTTAGTAACAAAGTTCGGTTCTTCTTAAAAAAAAAAAAAAAAAAAAAATTGATAATGATGAAGCAAAAAGAAAATAAACAAACAAAGTAATCAAAAATAACTTTGTTTGAATAAAAGCTTCATCAAAATAAAAAAGTTGCAAAAATGCGAAAACCGACACTTGTTACGCTTTTAGCCCTTTTTCTACTAATCACTAACCCAACCACCTACCTTTAACCCTAGCCAACCCTTAACCTACAAAGTCCTCTTGATATCTACAAAGGTATAAAAGTTAAAAAGGAGGAGGATTGATTTCTTGGCAAGCCTATGGTAGGAATAAGTTCCATGCCGCTCTCGAGTGATTCACTAAAAATACACCTTCGGCCGAGTGTGAGTGATTTCCCCGCGAGGTATGTGAACTTGTATATAAATAGAATTTTCAAAAAGGCATGTTATGCCCAAATAAGTAATTTCTTTTATGAACAGTTCTAAATAAATCATTACGAATAGGAATGTAAATAAATAAAAATAAAACCCAAAAAAAGATCTTGGAAATCCCGACACTCTACGACAAGCCCAAAACCTTCTCTTCTACCTATTCCATTTGGGAGTGTAAGCCACATATTAAAGAGTTTTGCTTGAGGACAAGCAAAAGCTCAAGTGTGGGGGTATTTGATGTGTATAAAATGCAACATATAAATTACATCAAATGAGGTATAAAACTAACCCTTTTTTAGTGCTAATATTGGAAAAAGAGTGTTTTTGTCTTCCTTTTGTATTTTCAGGATTAAATGAGCTCAAAAACGCAAAAGAAGCAAAAAGACAGCTAAATCCAACATAAATACAAGAAAAAGGAACATTAGTGGACTGCCCGAACCCTCAACGGCACCTTCCAAAGCAAAATAGAGAAAACAGAAGTCTGAACACGCCCCGTGCTCAGCCAGCACGGGGCCGTGCCCAAGAAGCAGCAGAAAAGACAAACCTATAGAAGCTTCTATTGCCCATCACGGGGCCGTGCTCAGCGGACACGGGGGCGTGTCGAAAGTACAGCAGGCGCATTTATTGTAATTGCGAATTACAATTAATGAGGAGAGAGAGTGTCAGACGGACACGGGGCCGTGTCCAGCGGACACGGGGCCGTGTCCAGCTCTCTGTTCAGCCTATAAATAGGAGTGCTTGGATTCATTTCATCTCATCCCTTGGCACACCACCTCTCTCACACTTCATCCACCACCCACCACCATCACAACACCATCATCCACCACCATCATCCATTGTCCATCGTAGAGTGTGTGAGTCGTCTCGGGATCCAAGATTGATCGTAAGAGTTCTTGACAATCAAGGCCATGTTTGCCTAAGTCTCTTACATCACTTGGTGAAGACAAAGTGTCTAGTATAATACTTTTTATTTCTAATCTTTTGCACTTTTTATTTGGTTTTGTATTAATGACTTTAATAACTAGTTACTTATGTTGAAGGTGATCTTTCCTTATCGTTTGTCCGTGGTGTCTTGGCATTATTTTACTGTCTATATAAAATAAAGGATTTTCACCATTCATATCTCCACGGTCTATATGGAGGTATGTTGGCTACCTGGTAGGGGGTTAAGGGAACGGTTTGGTAAAGGTCTTGCCATTGTTCAGCGTTTAGAGGTCCTGCAATGGACCTGGGTCAAATTTAGTAGGACCTCCTTCAATACTTCGCGGTATTGGATGGCGGGGGTCCAAACTCTTTGACCCCCTCATAAGTTAACTACTATTAATACTATAACCCGACTATTTAGGACTGTATCCCTGCTGACTCAGACTACTTAGCCGAGGGTAACGTCACCGCCAAAAGCGGGGCCTACCACAATACTGCATTAATAACTTAATTCATTATCTTCCAATAATCCACCCCTTTAGGATTGTATCCCTGCTGACTCAAACTACTGGGGTGAGGGTAACGTCACCTTCAAAAGAGGGGCCTACTACAATAACTAAGATAATCTCTTAATTATGTGCAAAAGTGCGGAAATAATCAAAGGTTATACTAGATACGAGTCGGAACCAAGTGATTCATCTTGTCTATCTGTTTTTATTTTTATTTTTATTTTCAGCATTTTAGTTAGTTTTATTTTTCTTAGTTTAAAACATTTTTCTAAACTTTTATTTTGGTTAGACGTTGAGGATAAACCGGTACTAAAAGCTCTTGTGTCATTGGACGACCTCGGTATCTTACCAACGCTATACTACACTCAACGATGGGTGCACTTGCCCATATGTGTGTTTAGTGTTAGTGAAATATCGTGTTTTATAAATTTAAAACTTGGCTAAAATAAGTGTTAAAAAGGGCTTAAAATATACACCTAATATATATAACACTTCACACGCATCAAGTTTTTGGCGCCGCTGCCGGGGAACACAAGGATTTTAAGAAAGTTAGGAATCAACGGCCTAATCATCTTTTATTTTTCTTTTTATTTTTTTAGGATTTTCTCAGTTTTTTCAGCTTCTGCAGAGTTCAGCACGGGCCGTGCCCGCTGAACACGCCCCCGTGCTCAATCATTGGAACTGGCAATCCTGTTTTACATCAGACAGTAAGCTGAACACGGGGCCGTGTCCACTCAACACGCCCCCGTGCCCAAGTTTCAGTTACTGAAAACAGAACCGTTAGATCCCGACGGTTGGTAATTTCTGACATAAACATGAGTGATAGTAATTATTTTTACTTTCGGCACTCTTATGGTACGTGGTGTCAATTATGTGGTGGCGAACATGAAGAAGTAAAATGCTACTTCCTAAATTATAGGCCCCACTACATGGACCCACCATCTTCTCACAACCTTAAGAGGGGCGAAAGTAAAAATAAGCACTATTTCTCCCTTGAATGCGCCCAGCCAGATATTCTAGGGGAAATGCTCCTTAGCGAGTTATTTCAACTAGAAGAGCTAATTCTGAAATTGATAGAAGAGCTTGGGAAGGATTTTATTGATCCACCCCAAGACGATACCCATGAAGAAAGTTGGAAACGCATTCCGACAACCTCGTTGCTCCCGAAAATACCTTCGTACCTAGCAAAGACTTGGACGATAGTCGTCCCTATGTCGATTGTGCCGTGAAGGACTCTCCATCGACTTCGTTCGGTGCATACATAGACCTGAGCGATTCGGCATATACCTTCTTTAACAAGAGCCCGGGAAAGGGTTGGACTTGTCCACCTAGAATGAAAATAGGAATTACCCTAACCGACAACCTCTTGCGTTCTCGCCTTAGTCTAGGACAATTAAGGTATATTAGGCACTTTGGGGTTGTTCCAACCAGTCAGGAGCCACCCGATACTGACAAGTTCCTTAAAAAACTAGACAACTTCATAAAACAGTCCCTAGACACGGGGCCGTGCCCAGCCAACACGCCCCCGTGTCCATCGAAAGATTCCATTCTGATCAGTACGTCAGAATACGGACAAACTGTGTCAGAACTCCACCTGCACACGGGGCCGTGTCCAGGTTGCTGTCATTTTCTATAAATGCAGCCAAGAATTCTGCACATTTGGACCAACTTGGGGCAGAGATTTGCAGGAATCTTCTCTCAAACTATCCTAGGTAAGTCTAAAAGAAGGTTCCAACAACCCATCTTGTCCTTTCCTCTTTTAGCAATTTCCTTCTTCTTCATCTTTCTCCAAGAGCTACCATTGAAAGTTTGGAATTCCTCCAACTCTATGGTAGGGTTAATTGAGTTTTGTTCAAAGAATCTTGGTAAAAACATGTTATGAAACATTGTTTTAAGTTATTAGTAGCCAAAAAAGCCCCACGACGTTCAGAAAATAACTTAAAAATCCAAGTTTCCTTGTTCCAAAACTCTGCAGAAAGATGAACACGGGGCCGTGCTCAGTGAGCACGGGGCCGTGTCCGGTTACTGTTTCATTAAATAAACTATTTTTAGTTTATTTTTCGTAAGATGACGAGTGAAAACAGCGAAACATCTCCTGTGCATTCGCCAAACAGCCGTAGAGGAAGAAGACCCTCCATTGAAGCTACACTTGTACACTATGTGATAGCATTAAGGGAGGCTCTCGACGAAATGACTTCAGTAGAGGAGGTCCTAATCGACCGTATTAACGATCTAACGATGGGACTTGAAAGCAGCTTCCAAGAAATTAACCTCTTGCACCAGAGGTTAAATATTCTTGTAGCACCTCCAATGGAACCAGTCCTTCCTCAACAGGATTGGAACCTGGCACTCGGAATCAACAACCCTACCGGGTGGGAAGACTTTCCGGCGGAACCTCCCATGGAACACCAACAAGAGATCCCGGTGGAAGTTAAAACTCCTCAAACTAATGCCAATGAGCCTTCTTTTCTCCTTCCAAGGGAGGTAGAAGAATGGCTCGCCGACATTTGAGGAGAACCGCACTCGGAAGAAGGAGTTCAAAAAGGCCTTGTTTAACCAAGATTGATTACTTCTTGGAAATTTTGCTTAATTAAAATAAAGTAAAGGCTAGGACTCCATGGTTTGTTATTTCTTTGTTTTATCTAGTTTAATTTAGGATTATGTAAGTTCTCTCTATGATGAAATGAAATGGTGGTTTTAAGGTTTGGATGGTTTGTAATGAATAAAACACACTCATGGTGGTAAAGGATGAAAAGGGGAACGAGAAAAATGACACTATGCACAAGAACGAGGCAACCCAACAATTTCCTCCATTTCAGAAGGTTCAACACGGGCCGTGCCCAACCAACACGGCCCCGTGTCGAATCACCTGCAGAAAACGCCCAGTACAGGTACCTGGACACGGGCCGTGTTCACCCAACACGCCCCCGTGTCCAGACTTCTGTTTCTCTTATTTCAATTTTGTTACTGGCACTTGAACACGGGGCCGTGCCCGGATAACACGGGGCCGTGTTCAGTGCCCAGTAACACAAATTTTTGCTTTTTAAACACTATTTTACACATCTAATCAACCTAAAAATTTATTTTTGGGACACATTGAGGACAATGTGTAATTTAAGTGTGGGGGGATGCTAAAACCTTGAATTTTGCAAGTCCTAAATACAAGCCCTACACAAAACTCTATTGGAACCGCCAATCACCCCAAATTTTTTTCAAAAAAAAAAAATTTATTTTTTTTACTTGTCTAGGCTTAACTCGGGAAATTCAAGTCCTCAAAAAGGTTATATTTTTACAAATTTACAACCGATAGCGTAGTGATAAAAAGAACCTACGTAAGAAAATTATGAAAAGGCATGACAAACTTATTTAAAATTTGATTATATACTTGATCACATAAAAACCCATTCCCACAAAAGTGAGTTTTGAGCCTTTATTGAGCACACAATTACATATCATTTGACTAAATGCTCATTTTTCGTTTCTTGTGTGAATAGCCGCTTGGTTCTTACGACTCTAGAACTTGCCATGACAATACATTCCCGGTCCTTATCAACTTAAACCCGAGTAAGTAAATGATAGAGGCATTAGGACTAACCTTTTTCATTTCTACACCATTATTTTTCTTTTTTTTTTTACCACCTACCCAAAAATCCCCCTAGTTAGCCCCTTTGAGCCTAAACCTTTTCGTTTCATCACCCACCAAAACTTTTTTTTTCATTTTTAACCCTTTATTTTAGTAACAAAGTTCGGTTCTTCTTAAAAAAAAAAAAATTGATAATGATGAAGCAAAAAGAAAATAAACAAACAAAGTAATCAAAAATAACTTTGTTTGAATAAAAGCTTCATCAAAATAAAAAAGTTGCAAAAATGCGAAAACCGACACTTGTTACGCTTTTAGCCCTTTTTCTACTAATCACTAACCCAACCACCTACCTTTAACCCTAGCCAACCCTTAACCTACAAAGTCCTCTTGATATCTACAAAGGTATAAAAGTTAAAAAGGAGGAGGATTGATTTCTTGGCAAGCCTATGGTAGGAATAAGTTCCATGCCGCTCTCGAGTGATTCACTAAAAATACACCTTCGGCCGAGTGTGAGTGATTTCCCCGCGAGGTATGTGAACTTGTATATAAATAGAATTTTCAAAAAGGCATGTTATGCCCAAATAAGTAATTTCTTTTATGAACAGTTCTAAATAAATCATTACGAATTGGAATGTAAATAAATAAAAATAAAACCCAAAAAAAGATCTTGGAAATCCCGACACTCTACGACAAGCCCAAAACCTTCTCTTCTACCTATTCCATTTGGGAGTGTAAGCCACATATTAAAGAGTTTTGCTTGAGGACAAGCAAAAGTTCAAGTGTGGGGGTATTTGATGTGTATAAAATGCAACATATAAATTACATCAAATGAGGTATAAAACTAACCCTTTTTTAGTGCTAATATTGGAGAAAGAGTGTTTTTGTCTTCCTTTTGTATTTTCAGGATTAAATGAGCTCAAAAACGCAAAAGAAGCAAAAAGACAGCTAAATCCAACATAAATACAAGAAAAAGGAACATTAGTGGACTGCCCGAACCCTCAACGGCACCTTCCAAAGCAAAATAGAGAAAACAGAAGTCTGAACACGCCCCGTGCTCAGCCAGCACGGGGCCGTGCCCAAGAAGCAGCAGAAAAGACAAACCTATAGAAGCTTCTATTGCCCATCACGGGGCCGTGCTCAGCGGACACGGGGGCGTGTCGAAAGTACAGCAGGCGCATTTATTGTAATTGCGAATTACAATTAATGAGGAGAGAGAGTGTCAGACGGACACGGGGCCGTGTCCAGCGGACACGGGGCCGTGTCCAGCTCTCTGTTCAGCCTATAAATAGGAGTGCTTGGATTCATTTCATCTCATCCCTTGGCACACCACCTCTCTCACACTTCATCCACCACCCACCACCATCACAACACCATCATCCACCACCATCATCCATTGTCCATCGTAGAGTGTGTGAGTCGTCTCGGGATCCAAGATTGATCGTAAGAGTTCTTGACAATCAAGGCCATGTTTGCCTAAGTCTCTTACATCACTTGGTGAAGACAAAGTGTCTAGTATAATACTTTTTATTTCTAATCTTTTGCACTTTTTATTTGGTTTTGTATTAATGACTTTAATAACTAGTTACTTATGTTGAAGGTGATCTTTCCTTATCGTTTGTCCGTGGTGTCTTGGCATTATTTTACTGTCTATATAAAATAAAGGATTTTCACCATTCATATCTCCACGGTCTATATGGAGGTATGTTGGCTACCTGGTAGGGGGTTAAGGGAACGGTTTGGTAAAGGTCTTGCCATTGTTCAGCGTTTAGAGGTCCTGCAATGGACCTGGGTCAAATTTAGTAGGACCTCCTTCAATACTTCGCGGTATTGGATGGCGGGGGTCCAAACTCTTTGACCCCCTCATAAGTTAACTACTATTAATACTATAACCCGGCTATTTAGGACTGTATCCCTGCTGACTCAGACTACTTAGCTGAGGGTAACGTCACCGCCAAAAGCGGGGCCTACCACAATACTGCATTAATAACTTAATTCATTATCTTCCAATAATCCACCCCTTTAGGATTGTATCCCTGCTGACTCAAACTACTGGGGTGAGGGTAACGTCACCTTCAAAAGAGGGGCCTACTACAATAACTAAGATAATCTCTTAATTATGTGCAAAAGTGCGGAAATAATCAAAGGTTATACTAGATACGAGTCGGAACCAAGTGATTCATCTTGTCTATCTGTTTTTATTTTTATTTTTATTTTCAGCATTTTAGTTAGTTTTATTTTTCTTAGTTTAAAACATTTTTCTAAACTTTTATTTTGGTTAGACGTTGAGGATAAACCGGTACTAAAAGCTCTTGTGTCCTTGGACGACCTCGGTATCTTACCAACGCTATACTACACTCAACGATGGGTGCACTTGCCCATATGTGTGTTTAGTGTTAGTGAAATATCGTGTTTTATAAATTTAAAACTTGGCTAAAATAAGTGTTAAAAATGGCTTAAAATATACACCTAATATATATAACACTTCACACGCATCAATCATGGTTTGGTGTTTTTTCACAATTAAATCGGTCTTAAGTTATAGCATATGTTTTTCCCCAATTAAATCTGAATCGAGAGTGTTAGGCTTTGGTGGATGAGGTGTCCCACTTATGATTCTTGTTTCTTTAATTAAGATGAAGTTGTTCAAGATTCCGTTAATTTGTTTTTGTTATGAACCTATTTTGTTGAGATTTGTGGATATTTAGGCAATATAACAAATGTGTATATACATACTGACACAGGTGTTTAGTGACTGAAAATGTATAACGTGTGTTAAGCATCTATTATAACGTGTGTTAAGACTTCCATAATGGATGAATAAACTCCAATAGTAACGTGTCTTAAGCATCTATTATAACGTGTGTTAAGACTTCCTGATATAACGTGTGTTAAGCCTCTATTATAACATGTGTTAAGACTTCCAGAATGGATGCATAAACTTCAATAGTAACTATAACAGTAGAGGTACAAATACGGGCGCCTCCACCATTATAATCTTGTTGATGTTTAAAATATCCGATAATGTGGATACTGAGCGTAAAACTTGTACAACTAATAAATGTACAAGTTAGTATGTAATGTGTAATATGAAATGAGCCATTTATGGTAACATATGTACCGGTAATTTTGGAAAATATAATATGAAACGGGTCATTTGTTTTGCACATTCTGGAATATATAACATGTGTTAAGCCTCTGTTATAATCTTTTTGTAACCTGACATGTATTCATGTATAAGCTAGTGGTTTACAAAACACCATGATGTGTATATACTGATCTAACATGTGTTACAATTTGTCTGTTCGAAACATGTAATTGCTTAACATGTGACAAGGGTGAAAACAGTCGACGGGGGCGATGAGTTTAATGGTGAGCTTAGTTAATATTGTAATCTTGTTGTAACCCTAACATGTAAGCATCCATTATAACCCGACTTGTATTCATGTATATGAAAGTGGTTTGCAAAACACCATGATGTGCATATACTGATCGTAACACGTGTACAAGTTAATATGGAACAGACAAGTTAATATTGTAACACCGTATACCTGGGATAACATGTGTTAAGCCTCTGTTATAATCTTGGTTTAACCTAACATGGTGTCATGTATAAGCTATAGGTTTCGAAAACACCATGATGTGTATATACATACTGTAACATGTGTTAAGCGACTGAAATGTATAACGGGTGTTAAGCCTCTATTATAACATGTGTTAAGACTTCCAGAATGGATGCATAAACTTCAATAGTAACTGTAACAGTAGAGGTACAAACACGGGCGCCTCCACCATTATAATCTTGTTGTAACGTGTGTTAAGCATCTATTATAACATTTGTTAAGACTTCCAGAATGGATGCATAAAACTTCAATAGTAACTGTAAAGTAGAGGTACAAATACGGGCGACATTAACTCGGAGGTTGGTGGATTTGTCCCTCCGCCACCTCCTTCCGGCATCATTTCCATCTCTCAAAATCCCAAACCCAAACATAATATATTTTTATGCACCTGTTGGGGAACAGATGAACCGGCGACATTAACTCGGAGGTTGGTGGATTTGTCTCCATGGACATTAATGGGGAAAAGGATGAAATGCAGGTGAAGATGAAGGAGATATGAGGGACGAGATTAATAATTTGTTGCTTTTAAAAATGAAAAAATCTATATAAATGGGGGGTTTGGTGATTTGTGAGGTGATGGGCATTGATGATCATGTCAATTCAATGGGGGGAAGAGACCTTTGGGAAAGAAGTCTTCGTTAATTTATAACATGTGTTGGTGGTTCAAGCTGTAACAGAACACCATGATGTAATCTGACATGTGTTCATGTATAACATGTGTTAAGCCCCTGTTAGAATGATATATAACGTGGGAAAGAACTCTTCGTTCGTTTATAACATGTGTTTGTTTTGCACATTTTGGAATGTATAACTGTTAGACCCTAAATCGTATTTGACAAAAAGTCGCAGCGGAAACACTAACCATAAAATTTCTTTCATTATAAATACCTCAACTCATTTAAAATTTAACCTTAACATAATTCTTATTCATAAATCCGTCAACCTCTTACTTACTAATTAAACACAGCTTACGTTCACTACATTCTACATTCAATGTCCCCGTACAATCTCTGTTGTGACTCGGTCTTCGATCCCTAATCCTTATGATAGTCGCTCATTATCCATACAACCTGCATTCACCACATACATTCATAACATTAGTACACATTAAAGAAACAAAGTACATTCGCATACACTTCACACTTCGTCATCTTTTAAGCTTTAAGCATTTCATCTGCATATCCATTTCCTGGTGAGGCTTCAATAATGTACCTGCATTACTTTTCATTCTCGAGGCACATTGTGAATAATCGTCAATACATAAATGTATTGAAACCACGTATACAATACATACATAACTACGTACATACATACATACCTTTACTTGCATACCTACGCGTCTATTTACATATATACATGATTACGTACATACATACCGACTCGCATACATACATACCTACTCGCATACATACATTTCTAAACGCGTTTGACGAGTTAATACATACATACCAACTCGCATACATGCATACATACATACATACCTACATACATAACTGCATACATACATGTATACATAAAACAATCATAACTATACACTTGCATACCTTCACTCACATGTTCATATACTTACGTACGTTCAAACATGCCTACGATTCTTGTTTAACTCATTTATATACACATGTCATGCTCGTGCGTTGGTTTCATAAGCTTAAACTGGGATTTAAAGCCTTTAAACTTCCATCGAATCTCGTAAACATCCAATGATGATTTTAGAATACATTTTGGGACCCCTTAAAGGTTACGGGGCTGATTCGGATGAATTCTGCACATTCTGTTGAATTTGCAGTTGTCGCACGGTCATGCGTCCTAACCGCACGACCGTGCGGTGCCTACGACGTCGAGGGTGCCGGCAATGCACGAGCCCATGCATTGGTTTACTCGGAAACGCACGACCATGCGACCCAGACGCACGACCGTGCGCCACCTGGCGTCGGATCAAATCGCGTAGACAGTGACTTAAGGCGTCGGGTAAATTCGGCAAATGCACGGGGCGTCGGCGACGGCCATAGGGGCGTCGGCGACGGCCCCTAGAACTTCCATTTTACTGCAGATCCGTTTCGTCGTCCGAAAACGCTAAAACTTGCGTAACTTTTTAACCGTTTACCCGTTTAACCTCCCGTTTCTTCCTACATGCTTGTAAATTCACATTCTATCATATGAACTTAAAATCCCACATACGGATTAAGGAAATTCTTAACTTACATGCATTCGGCTTATTGTCATTCTCTAATTATTCGACCCGTTAGTGCATTTATCAACATAATCTGTTTAATTGACCTCAAACTCATATGAACTTAACAATTTCATTGACGCCTATCATAAAAGATTAAATTCTCGGATGCCTTGCATCCTCTTAACCCATTTCGCTCAAAAGCTTATTTTTGACCCGTTATGGGTATTTGCGCATTAAATGGTCTATGACATACAAAACCATACTCTTCGCTTTCACACATGACCAAAACATTACTCTAATCGATTAGCTTATTTCCAATAGGCATTTAAGGTCGTTCGCCCGATATACCTATCAAGGGCGTTTTTGTCAACATTGCTCCATCCTTTACAACCAAGGACTTCATTGCATATTTAACCAATCCTACCACTTAACTACAATTCTAACGCATATACCTTACTCGGATCAAAGCTAAGATCCGTTTAATACTTCATCGATTTCATTCGACTCATTCCTATTTGACCTCAATTATCATACTTAATTAAGTCGTACATAACTCTACATAAACAACTAAGAAGTGATTACGGAATCACTTACCTCATGCATCCGTGTTCACATCCGTTTCCACGCCTCTTCTTGACCCGTTAGCCTTTCGCGCTTGAGTCCATCTCCACATGATTCCTATACTTTCATGTCATCGAAATCACGCTATCATTAGCATACTCATTTGTACATGATAACAATCGTATTCATCCCATATTTCACACTTAACTTTCACTAATCATTGTTAACAAACATAACTCATATAATCATGTCCGTATACGTTTAACTCATGTAACTCATCACGTCATTACATTTAACACGGATTGCTATTACATGTACCATACGACTTCTCATCAACCTACATTTACGACAACGAGTCAACTCATGTTTCTTATACTTAGTTGACTTTCAAAAGTCAACTATTCACCATACATATCTGTCGACTTATCAACATATTCCCGTAACATCATAATCGACTATACGGACGACACTATATACATTTTATCATTCACTTGATATACGTACTACCTTTTAAGCATAACGTACAACTAATTCATACACAATCTTCTAAATTCATACATAGTTCATCAAATGCTTCTACAATCCGACATGGGGTATTTAAATTAAACATCAAACATGTTATCATCACATTTCATTCACTTCATCTACAACAATTCATCATTTCTTATCCCATTTCTTTAAACATTCACACACATGTATGATTCCAAACATTATTAACATAAGTGAATCATCAAATTACATTACATCATCAAAACCCACTTCATAACTACTTGTTAATCACTTACAAGTGATCTAATCTTAAGTTCTTCATAACTCATCATACTTTTGATATATGTACTACCTTGTAAGCATAGTGTACAACTAGTTCATGCATATCATTCTAATCTCATACACAATTCATCAATTTCTTCCTCCTAATCAACATGATTCATACATGCATAACATCAAACATACTAGTATCACATTTCTTTCAATTCTTCTAACAAGAATACATCATACAACTCAAAGTACATCAATATTAAGCAAGAACTTAGACATAGATGATTTACCCATGTCATCATCTTCACCATAACAAATGGGTTTCACCCTTAAACATCAAATTAACCTAATTCATGCATAATCCATGTTCCAAATGATGATTCTAACACATACTCATACTCAATTTCATACATATTCGTGATTCACATCATAACCCACTTCGTGAAAGATCACCAATCTAACTTTTAAGACATACCTTACGATCCCCATGAGAAGGTGATCATTAATCCATGTTCATTCATGAATTTAGACCTTGATTTGCCCTTCAATTTGATGATTCTTCACATTTAGGGTTTCTTGAGCTCTCATGAGAGCTCCTGCTCATTTCTAAAACACACGAATGTGTGTGTTTGTGTGTGTTGATTTTCATAAATAAAACCCATCTTTCCATCCTAACCTTTTTGGTCCCTCAAGTTTTGTCACTAATTAGAATTGACACAACTTTCATTCCTTATTTGTTTCTACCATACTTTTAACTAGGAAAAATAACCTAGTTATTTATTTCTTGATGTACCATATTAGAACATTTAACAAATATAAACATTTGGGTTTTGGGGTGTTACAATAACATGTGTTAGTAAGCCTCTGTTATAATCTTTTTGTAACCTGACATATATTCATGTATAGGCTAGGGGTTTACAAAACACCATGATGTGTATATACTGATCTAACATGTGTTACAATTTGTCTGTTCGGAACATGTAATTGCTTAACATGTGACAAGGGTGAAAACAGTCGACGGGGGCGATGGGTTTAATGGTGAGCTTAGTTAATATCGTAATCTTGTTGTAACCCCACTTGTATACATATGATAACATGTAAGCATCCATTATAATCCGACTTGTATTCATGTATATGAAAGTGGTTTGCAAGTTAATATGGAACACACAAGTTAAAATTGTATAACGTGTGTTAAGCCTCTATTATAACGTGTGTTAAGACTTCCAGAATGGATGCATTGTAACACCCCAAAACCCGAATATTTATATTCGTTAAAATGCTATGATATGGTACCTCAAGAAATAAACAACTAGGCTAATTAACCTACTTAGATGTATGGTTAAAATTATTAAAAGATGGAATGTAATAAAATGTTTAGCAAAGCAAACAAGGGAACAAACTTGAGGGACCAAAGATGAACAAGGGGGAAAGTTATGTTTTAAGTAACAAACACACCCACACAAATACACACACACTTCGTGTGTTCTGGATCGACCAGGGGGTACTCCCCATGAACCAAACCCTAGTTCTAACATAATCATCTAATTGAGGAGTCAAATGAAGCTCAAATTCACAATCGAACATGAATTAATGATCACCTACTCAAGGGGATCAAGAGGTATGTCTCAAAATTTAGATTGATGAAGTTGTATGAAGTGGGTTATGCCTTAATCCGTGAATTGGTATGAAATTGTTCATGTATAGGTGTTAGAATCACCATATAGAACATGAATTATGCATGATTTAGCTTAAATTGATGTTTAAAGGTAAAACCCAATTGTTGGGGTGAAGATGATAGCATGGATATATCATCTAGGTCTAATTCTTGTTCAAAAATTGATATAACATGTTATGTATGATGGGTTCTTGTTAGAAAGGTTGGAAGAAATGTGATGATTATAGGTTTGATGGTTATGCATGTATGATTTGTGTTGACTAGAAGGAAGAAATTGATGAATTGTGTATGAGATTAGAATGATATGCATGAACTAGTTGTACACTATGCTTACAAGGTAGTACATATATCAAAAGTATGATGAATTATAAAGAACTTAAGATTTGATCACTTGTAAGTGATTAACAAGTAGTTATGAAGTGGGTTTTAGATGATGTAATGTAAATTGAGGATTACATGTTTGATGTTTAATTTAAATACCCCATGTTGGATTATAGAAGCATTTGATGAACTATGTATGAATTTAGAAGATTGTGTATGAATAAGTTGTACGTTATGCTTAAAAGGTAGTACGTACATCAAGTGAATGATAAAATGTATATAGTGACGTCCGTATAGTCTATTATGATGTTACGAGTATATGATGATAAGTAGGAAAGTTAAATTAATGAACTGTTGACTTTCAGAAAGTCAACTATGCATGTGAAGTACGATATGACTAGTTGTCGTAAAGGTAGGATTATAGGAAGTGGTATGGTACCTGTTATGTCGATATGTACTAAATGGAATGACATGTTGAATTACACGCGTTAACGGGATATGAATTTGGTTGTATGTTTTACGTTAGCTAGAATCGACTTATGAAAGTCAAATGTGAAACATGTGATTGATATGGTCGTAAGCATGTACAATGATGTAAGCTAACGAGAATGCGATGTAGGTGATATGAAAGTATAGGATTCATATCAAGGCGGGCTCAAGCATGATTGACTAACGGGTCAAGAGAAGGCAAGGAAGCGGATAGGAACGCGGATGCATAAGGTAAGTGATTCCGTAATCACTTCTTAGTTATTTATGTAAAGTTATATGCAATCTAATTAAAAATGATGAGTGAGGTCAAGGAGGAAGGAATTGTATGATTTCGATAAAGTATTAACGGATCTTAGCTTTGATCCGAGCAAGGTATGTGTGAGTGGGAATTGTAGCTAAGTAGTAAGATTGGTTACTTATGCAAGGAAATCCTTTGTTGTTAAGGATAGAGCAAGTTGACAAAAATGCCCTTGATAGGTATTTCGGGCAAACGACCTTAGACGTCGTTTGGAAATGGGCTATTCGATTAGAGTATTGTCTTTGTCAAGTATGAAAGCGAAGTGTAGGGTTTTTGTATGTCATAGACCTTTTAATGCGCAAATACCCATGACGGGTCAAACTAAGCTCTTGAGCGAAAATGGGTTAAGAGAATGCTAGACACCCGAGGAATTAATCTTTATGATAGGCGTCAATAATATCATGAAGTTCATATGAGATTGAGGTCAAATAAACATATTTTGTTGATAAATGCACGAACGGGTCAAATAATGAGAAGATAAAAATAAGCCGAATGCATGTAAGTTAAGAATTTCATTAATCCGGATATGGGATTTTAAGTCCATAAGGTAGAATGTGAATTTACAAGCATGTAGGAAGAAACGGGAGGTTAAACGGATAAACGGTTCAAAAGTTACGCGCGATTTAGTGCGTACGAACGTTGAAACGGAGCTGCAGAAAAATGAGAAATGTGGAGGGCGTCGCCGACGGGTATACACCCCGTCGCCGACGGGCACTAGTTTGGCCGTTTTCTCCGACGGGTTAACTTACTGGCGACGGATCAATAATGGGCGACGGGCATTTTAAGAAGCCGTCGCCGACGGGTACCCACCCCGTCGCCGACGGGCTGTCTAGCCCACTTCTCCGTTTTGTTTAATTTTGCATTTCCTAATGATCCGTAACGCATCCCGATGATTCGTAAAGCTTCTTATAAGCATAAAGGGATGCATATTTGTAGATAAGCATGTATGTATGTTTATTTGTAGGTATCGGTGTATGTATATATGTATGCAAGTAGCTATGTATGAGTATAAGCATTATGCAATTAAGTATGGAGGTACATACGTGTGCAGGTATGGACGTATATATGTGAATGCAAGTATGTAAGTATGTTTGTGAGTAGGTCGTAATGTATGTACGTATGTAGTGACAAAGTAATGTATGTGTATATGTGTGGAGGTGTAATTGGTACATGTGAAGGTACATTTGAGTGTATGCATGTATACAAAGATATAGGAGTGGTATGTACGAATGTAGATGTGTATGTATGCATGTATGTGGAGACGTATGAATGTAGATACTTATGAAGCGTATTTATGTATATATGAAGACACGTATGATGGTATGTATATATGTGAAGGCGTAGGAATGTATGTACGTATGCAGGTGTGTATTTATGTATATATGAGGATACGTATGAGTGTATGCATGCATGTATTGAGGTATGGATGTATACACGAGTATATGCAAGTATGAATTTGGATACGCTAAGTGTTAATGGTATTAATCATGTGCCTGTAAAACGAAGTTTTACGCAGGTACATTATTGAAGGCTCACAAGGGAATGAATACGCGAAAGATATGCTTAAAATTAGGAAGAAAGCCGAATGGAAAGTGTACATGTATTGTATTCTCGTTTATGTATTGTATACTAATGAGTTGAATGTATGTGGTGAATGCAGGTTGTACGGATAATGAGCGATTATCACAAAAATTAGAGATCGAAGACCGAGTCACTAGAGAGATTGTACGGGGACGTTGAATGTAAAATGTAGTAAACGTAGGCTATGTTTTTAATTATTAAATAAGAGGATGACGGATTTATGAATAAGAATTATGTTAAAGTTAAATTTTAAATACGTTGAGGCATTTATAATGAAAGAAATTTTATGGCTCGTGTTTTCGCTGCGACTTTTGCCATGTAGTATTTAGGGTGTAACAAGTTGGTATCAGAGCCCTGGTTTGAGAGAATCAAGTGTAAGAAGGTAAGTGCTTGAACTCAAACCTGTGTGCTCTTGTGATAAGAAACCCGTACAATCCAAGACTCGGTCAAGATCCAAAGGTAAAAGAGAATGTAGGTATGTACTTATGTATACGCATAAAGAAACTGACGGTTTTGTATATGCAAGGTAAGTATAAGCGTTTGAAGAGGATGATCCGTGAGTGCGGTCAAGTACCGACACCAAGGCATGAAATAAGATAAAGTTGAACCCAGGTACGTAAATTCAATATGTCGGTATATGAAATGGTAAAATGCATTAAGGGAAGAAAAATGCTAAATGAAGGACCATGATGGTATAGTAAACATGTTTTGAAAAATGATACACGTGCCGAAACCAAATTCTTCGGACATAAGGTGACAATTACACGAAGACACGAAACTAGTATGTGGATTGTGTGCCTGGCCAGTACACATGAAGCATATGACGTTCGTGGGACCGTGATAATTGATACAGGTATGTCCGTTAGAATTAAGTAGTAGGTGGACGTGAGGGTGAAAAGAAATGTAAGACTCTCAAGAATGAGAGTATGATATGCTATGCTAGAATCCGCGAGACGGATTCGAAATATGATATGCTATGCTAGAATCCGCGAGACGGATTCGAAATATGAAATGCTATGTTAGAATCCGCGAGACGGATTCGAAACATGAAATGCTATGCTAGAATCCGCGAGACGGATTCGAAACATGAAATGCTATGTTAGAATCCGCGAGACGGATTCGAAACATGAAATGCTATGCTAGAATCCGCGAGACGGATTCGAAACATGAATGCAATGCTTGAACCCGCGAGACGGATTCAAGGGATGAAAAGCGTATATGCAATGTTTGAATCCGCAAGCCGGATTCAAAGAATGAAAGGCGTAAATGCAATGTTATACATGAACACATGTCAGGTTACATCATGGAGTTCTGTTACAGCATGAACCACTAACACATGTTATAAATGAACGAAGAGTTCCTTCCCAAAAAATGTGACCTATTGAATATCTTTTTTTTAACACATGTCCCCGCATTAGCGTCGCCTACATCCATCCAGCTTGTCGATTGAATATCTTTATTGTTCTGTTTCTGTAAAGCAACACACGTTATATATCATTCTAACTGGGGATTAACACATGTTATGGGTCTGTTTCTGTACTATAACGCACAAAAACAATTACTATTCAGATCAAAAGCCCAAAACAAAACAAAGCAACCTAACCAACAAAAAACAGTTACTATTCAGATCAAAAAGCACCAAACAAGGCAACCAAACCAACAAAAAAACAGTTACTGTTCAGATCAAAATCCCCAAACCAACAAACACATTTTTTTTAACACAAAAATAACTAATCCATGGATCAAAATCAAACGAGTTTGAAACCAAAACAAGTAATCCATGAATCAAAATCAAAATTTATAAACACCAGGAGAATGAAAACCAAACTAAAATCAATAGTATTGAAATTTATTACCTATAAACGTCATTTTTTTTTGAAACAATAATCAAT
>JARYGA010008517.1:0-22109 GCA_030545235.1 Helianthus tuberosus
GTCAGGCTACCATCAATTGAAGGTTAGAGATGAAGACGTGCACAAAACAGCATTTAGGACTCGTTATGGTCATTACGAGTTCCTAGTGATGCCTTTTGGGCTTACTAATGCACCGGCCGCATTCATGGATCTCATGAATCGCGTTTGCAAGCCGCACTTAGATAAATTCGTCATCGTCTTCATCGACGACATTCTCATCTACTCAAAGAACCAAGCTGACCATGAAAAGCATCTTCACTGCATTCTGGAACTACTTCATAAAGAAAAGCTCTATGCCAAGTTCTCGAAGTGTGAATTCTGGCTTCGGGAAGTCCAGTTTCTTGGACATGTTGTTAGTGAGCGTGGTATCCAAGTAGATCCCGCTAAAGTTGAAGCTGTCATGAATTGGCATGAGCCAAAGACGCCTACAGAAATACGTAGCTTCCTAGGTTTAGCAGGATACTATAGGCGATTCATTGAAAACTTCTCAAGGATTGCTGCACCCCTGACTTCGCTGACACGTAAGAAGATTAAGTTTGACTGGGGTCCTAAGCAGCAGGAATCCTTCGATATTCTGAAATAAAAGTTGAGCAATGCTCCGGTACTGACATTGCCTGATGGAATAGAGGAGTTTGTAGTTTATTGTGATGCATCACACACCGGGATGGGATGTGTGCTTATGCAGAAAGGCAAAGTCATTGCCTATGCTTCACGTCAGTTAAAGGTGCACGAAAAGAATTACACCACCCATGACTTGGAATTGGGTGCCGTTGTATTCGCACTAAAACTGTGGAGGCACTACTTATATGGAATCAAATGTGTGATCTATTTTGATCACAAGAGCCTTCAACATCTGTTCAACCAGAAGGACTTGAACATGAGGCAACGCCGTTGGATGGAAACTCTGAATGATTACGATTATGAAATAAGATACCATCCCGGCAAGGCGAATGTAGTCGCCGATGCCTTGAGTCGGAAGGAGAAGGTGAAACCCATCCGAATCAATGCCAAGCGCATGGAAATAAAGAACAATTTGATTGAAAGGTTGTTAGCTGCACAGAAGGAAACTGTGTTGGAAGTTAACTATCCTAATGAAAAGCTAGGAGTAACTGAGGAGCAGTTAACCCTTAGCAAGGACGGAATTTTAAGATTGAATGGACGAATATGGGTTCCACTTTATGGGGGACTTCGTGATGTTATCCTCCAGGAAGCCCATAGTTCCAAATACTCCGTTCATCCTGGAGCTGATAAGATGTACCAGGATCTTAGGGCAAATTATTGGTGGATAGGCTTGAAAAAGTCTGTAGCCACACATGTAGCCAAATGCTTGACATGTGCGCAAGTCAAAGCCGAGCATCAGAAACCGTCAGGTTTGCTACAACAGCCTGAACTTCCTACGTGGAAGTGGGAAATGGTAACTATGGATTTTATTACCAAGTTGCCAAAGACAAGGAAAGGCAATGATACAATATGGGTTATAGTTTACAGACTGACTAAGTCAGCTCATTTCTTACCCATCAAGGAGACTTATAGCTCCGATATGTTAGCCCAGTTATACGTTGATAAGATTGTAGCCCTACATGGCATACCTGTAGCTATTATCTCTGACCGAGATACTAGATACACATCACATTTTTGGAAAAGTTTCCAACAATCTTTGGGCACACGTTTGAACTTTAGTACGGCTTACCATCCACAGACAGACGGTCAGAGTGAGCGTACTATTCAAACGTTGGAAGACATGCTTCGTGCATGTGCAATTGACTTGGGTGGTAGCTGGGATAAGCACCTACCATTAGTTGAGTTCTCCTACAACAATAGCTACCATACCAGCATTAAGGCTGCGCCTTTTGAGGCATTATACGGTAGAAAGTGTAGATCGCCCGTTTTTTGGGCAGAAGTTGAAGATGTCCAATTATCTGGACCGGAGATAGTGTTCGAGACGACGGACAAGATTGCCCAGATTCGTGACCGTCTCAAAGCTGCCCGGGATAGGCAGAAGAGTTACGCTGATCCAAGTCGTAAGGATTTTCACTTCGAAGTAGGTGACAAAGTCCTACTTAAAGTGTCACCCTGGAAGGGAGTGATGCGATTTGGTAAGAAAGGCAAGCTAAGCCCGAGATACATAGGACCTTTCGAGGTTATCGAACGTGTCGGGGCAGTTGCCTATAAGTTAAACTTACCTGAAGAGCTCAGTAGTATACACAATGTGTTCCACATCTGCAATCTGAAGAAGTGTTTCGCTGACGAATCACTGGTTATACCCCATACAGATGTGCATATAGATGAGAGCTTGAAATTTGTGGAAAAACCTTTGTCGATTGAAGATCGACAGGTAAGGAAGCTTCGAAGGAAGCATATACCTTTTGTAAAGGTCAAATGGGATGCCCGAAGAGGTCCCGAATTCACGTGGGAGGTTGAATCCACGATGAAAGAAAAGTACCCTTACTTGTTTCAGTAAATCTCGGGTCGAGATTTCTTTTAAGGGGGTGAGGATGTAACACCTCGAAAATTTACGTCCTATAATGTGTTGACACGTGTCATAGGTTTGAACGTGTGAAAGAATGTTCTTGAAGGACTAAAGTTGACAAACAGTGAAACTGTGTAAATATAAGGGTTCAAAGTGTCAACAATGAATAAATATACTTTACAATAACCCTAAATGATGTTTATAACCTTAAACGAATGGATCATGGATCATACGAAGCGAATTGTGAAAGAAAGTGAGAGATTACAAACTACAGGGGTTAAATGTGTCAACATGTTAAGTTATACCTCTGAGTGACCTTTTAGCAAACCCGAAGCCTTATAACGATAAATTATGCTCACTAGAATCTACCATAAAAATTTCACCAAGTTTCGTTACCGTATGAGAAAGTTGTGATAAAATTCGTGTGTGAGGGTTAAAATCGTCAACATTGAAATTTAGGGCTTCTCGGGTGATCACAAAGTTACCCGAGGACTTTACAAAGTGGGTATAAGTCTTAAGGCCCCCATATGTCAATATTATAGGATAAGAACTTTGGAAAACAAGTGAAAACGACCTTTCGGGGGACCAAGGACCAAAATGCAATTAAGAGAAACATGTTTACCTGATCCGGATGGCCCAGGCGGCCCGCATCAGGATTACAAAAACTTAAAGCGGGCCGCTTAAGACTTGCAGATGCGAAAATTAACAGCCAGCTGCCTGTTGTGTTTCTAACCGACTTACATGCAAGTTTTTCGATACCTTGGGCTGCCTAAGGTGGTTTTTAGCTTGTAGGACACATGTTGGTCATTTGGTAACACTCCTAGACTTATGTGTTGATGATCCAAGATGTTTGAGTTCACATAAAAGACCACATTCTTTGCATTCATCTTGCATTCACTTCCTGATCATTTCCAGAGCATTCAAGCAGATCCCAAGCATTCCAAATCATCCATTAGACAAGTGTAAGTACCCTTGATCTTCTCTAATTCAGTTATGCTTAGTTTATAGCCTAGAAATCAAACCGTCGTAACTACGGTTTGACTTCGCGATAAAACACAAATGGTCCAGAGTTTTGTCGAATCGAAAGTTGTTATAATTTGGTAATCATGTGGGCTTTAAACCCTTAAAGGGGCACCCACTGATTTCAATCCTAACTATGTCGTTTGTCGAGTCAAACTTCTTCCGAAAAAGTCAACAGAATTGTTATGTTTGATTTAATGCATGATTAACGATGTAAAGGGCGTATAACCTATTTTATCATTCTTATAAACTGATAATAAGTATAAAAACTTGTCTACGCTTGTTTGATTCGACAACTTTCTGTTTTGAACCGATTCGGAGCCGAAAGACGCAAAAGTTTGACTTTTGCTTTGACCTCAGTTCTGACCCGGTTTAGATAGTTTTAGACATGCCTTAAAGTTCCATTAGGACCTAGTTACATGTTGGTATAACCCTCTGCGTTTATACCACATGAATCCTTAATTGTCCGATGTTTCCGTTAATCGCCTAAATATTGACCGTAATGCCCTTATGATCATAAAACGAGATTTTTGGAGATATGAAAGTAAAATAATCTTAGTTACTGATTATTAGACATGTCTGTAAATTTTCACATCAAGCGGAGGTCCAGATTAGGAGTTATGCTTAATGACGTAATTATAGCGATTCTTAGTAATTAAATGACGTCATTAGCGTAACGTCTATCTAAAACCCATTTTTGACACCAAACCTTTTACCCACTGATGTAATATAATATTTTGGGATTTTTGAAGATTTTTAATTATTTTTAAACTGATCATAAGCTAGGATTAGTGCCTTAATTCGGTTAATACCGAATATACCCTTTTCGGCCATAAAATGAGTTTTACAAATCCTTTTGACACCAATCCAATTGCTACTGATTTTAAATATTAAATAGAGTGTTTTGAACCTGTTTAACTGGTCAGGAAACTCAAAATCCTATTTTAACCTGTACGTCGTTTAAAACGGCTTTATACGCGTATTATACGCATAGTTAGGGTTTAAAACTATTTTGACATATAAGACTTATAACCAAATGTTATAACCTGTTAAAATAAACTAATTTACTGATGTAATCAGACTCGGTTCACAGAAATGTAATTAATCCCTTTTATAATCTTTAAAATGACCAAAATAACCCTACGGGGCTTAAAATGTGATTAAACTCGTTGTGGGCATAACGGAAGGTATCCTACTGATATCATGACATATTTAAGGCATGTTAACTTAGGAAACCTGTTTAGGACTCTTATGGTTACCCGTTACGCTTCATACGCGTTCGGTTCGGTTTATGTAACTAGTTTACATAAATTAGCCGAAACGGGTCAAACCTTTTCGGTTTTATCTCAAAATCCAGAATGTGTATCATATACCCATATTAAGAAAGTCTTTAAACTTGTCGGGTCTAAATCACATTCTATCCGGTCTTCGCTTAATCGTGCGTACGAACCGTATCTTTAAAACTAACCGGTCTAAGCGTAAGCTTAACTAAAGACCCGTTAGGATTCTAATAGGTTATTATAAACCTTCGTTCCAGAATAGGAGAACCTGTAAAAGATACTTGCACTCGCTGATTTTGATCTATACTTACTCAGGTAAATACTTTTAACTTATTTCCCTATACGGGCTTGGGGTACGGTATATAAAATACCGCTTGGTCAGACATTGAATCTTTAATTGTATTATGGTTAAAGTATTGAGATGTTTTGTTTAAATTGTATTGTTTGCTTAAAGCCTTTGGGGGGTTAATGATCGTGTCCCGGATATCCCTGGCATCATTTTACGAAATGGCCACGACCTTAGCATTCAGGTGTAGGCGTACACCTGTCAGTGTCTCATTTAAATAAAGTGGTGTGTTTATTGATCTTTAACCCGGCTCGATCCGGGCTACTGAACGCATAAGGAACATGTAAATCCTTTACAAGTTTATATATTTAAATAATTATCCCAAGTTATAAAAATATTATTTGTGCCTTGTGCCTTAAATGCATTTTCTTAAACTCTTTTCAAAATGAGTCGGTTGATTGTATTTACCAGTGTAAACTGACGTATTTTTCCTAAAAAGGTTAAGTGCAGGTACTACGTGAAATAGGCTGGCTTCTCTCCTAGCATCCACAATAAGTCTCGCCAGCTTGGATGTCATAAACTGTTGAACATTTGTTTCCTTTTTAATTTGATCTACCTGTGGATTTATATTCGACTATTTGTGATACTTAATATTACAATATCTTTTGGTTGAAATGAATCTATACTTTGCTTCCGCTGTGCATTTAAATATTGTGTTGTTTGACTATTATGTTGCCAACCACGTCACGATACTCCCCTACCGGGCCCACCGGTAACTAGGGGTGTTCAAAAAACTCGTGGCTCGCAGCTCGCTCGAAACTCGCTCGAAAAAAGCTCGAAGAAAGCTCGGCTCGAAATTGGCTCGGTTTTTAACGAGCCAGCTCGGTTCGGCTCGGTTTGTAAACGAGCCGAGCTCGAGCTTGGCCAGGCTCGGCTCGTGAGCTCGCGAGCTGGCTCGCTAAGGTTTACATCCTTCATTTTTTTTGTCCCACATCGCTTAGAAAACAAAAACTAAGGGAGTTTTTCCCCTTTAAAAGAAGGTTAAGACAATGTACAAAGTGAATTAACTATTTATACTTACATATTTAGCCATATGGTTAAATTAAATGGCAATTATGGCCCTTGGCCTATGAAGAAATTCATTTTAAGGGCTTTTTAAATAGTAAATTTTGCGGTTTTTTGATAGTTCGAGCTAGATCGAGCCGAGCCGAGCTAGCTCGAATTCTAATCGAGTCGAGCTCGAGCCTCAAATCTCAGCTCGATTTGAAATTCGAGCTCGAGCCGAGCCAGCTCGAATCGAGTTTGAGCCGAGCTCGAGCTGGGTCTAGCTCGGCTCGACTCGGCTCGTTTACAGCCCTACCGGTAACACGTGGAAATTCGGGGTGTGACAAGCGACCTTCCAGAGATGCATGGTTGCTATTTTCCATGATATGATCGAGGATTATATGGAGGTTTTCATGGATGACTTTTCGGTATTTGGGGATTCCTTCGATCATTGTTTGGAAAATTTGAGAAAGATGTTGAAGAGGTACGAGGAGACGAATCAGGTCCTAAACTGGGAGAAATGCCACTTCATGGTGAAGGAGGGCATAGTTTTGGGACAAAAGATTTCTCGTGCGGGTATGGAAGTCGATCCAGCTAAAGTTGATGTTATTTCACGACTTCCGCCTCCCACCTCTGTGAGAGCGATACAGAGCTTTCTTGGTCATACAGGGTTCTACAGGCGATTCATAAAGGACTTTTCAAAAATCGCTAGGCCCATGACCCGTTTGTTGGAGAAAGACGCTCCGTTCATATTTGGAGATGATTGCTTGAGGATTTTTGACCTTCTCAAGAAAAAGTTGATTGAGGCCCCTATTTTGGTTGCACCCGACTGGAGTCTGCCATTTGAAATTATGTGCGACGCAAGCGATTACGCTATAGGGGCCGTTTAAGACAGAAGAAAGAAAAGCACTTTCACCCGATCTATTATGCGAGCAAGACTCTTCACGACGCTCAGGAGCACTACACCACGACTGAAAAAGAGCTCTTGGCAGTTGTTTTCGCATTTGACAAATTTAGATCGTATTTGGTGCTTTCGAAAACCGTTGTGTATACTGATCACGCAGCCATTAGATATCTCTTCAGCAAACAGGACGCAAAACCGCGTCTCATCAGATGGATCTTGTTGCTGCAAGAGTTTGATATTGAAATTCAAGATAAAAGGGTGCGTTGAATGTAGCGGCTGAACATCTATCTCGGTTAAAGCATGGAGACATCGAGGACTCGCGTTGGGATTCAATCAATGACAATTTCCCACACGAGTCGTTGATGAGTGTTGAGATATGCGATGAGTCGCCTTGGTTCGCCGACTTTGCGAACTATCTTGCTTGCGGGATTCTGATTAAAGGGTTGACTCACCAGCAAAAGAGGAAATTCTTTTCGGATATCAAGCACTACATTTGGGACGATCCTTTCTTATTCAAAGTGGGTGCTGATCAGGTGATCAGAAGATGTGTATCAGGGAAAGAGGCGAGCGATATTCTGCGCCATTGTCACGAGGGACCTACCGGAGGCCACCATGGAGCCAACTTCACCGCCAAGAAGGTGTTGGATTCCGGGTTTTATTGGCCGACTATTTTTCGTGACGCGCAGGGTTGGGTAAAAGCGTGCGATGCTTGTCAGAGGGCGACGAATATATCGGCACGCGACGAAATACCCCAGACTGGATACAAGTTTGAGAAGTCTTTGACATTTGGGGGATTGACTTCATGGGACCGTTTCCCCCCTCACGAGGTAACAAGTACATCCTGGTCGCAGTTGACTATGTATCACAGTGGGCGGAGGCACAGGCCTTACCCACAAATGACGCCAGGGTGGTCGTGAGATTCTTGAAAAGTTTGTTCCCCCAATTTGGCGCTCCGAAAGCGCTTATTAGTGACAGAGGAACTCATTTCTGTAATACACAGCTTGAAAAGGCTTTGTCCCGCTACGGTGAGCATCACCGTTTGTCCACGCCTTATCATCCGCAGACAAGCGGGCAGGTGGAAGTTACTAACAGAGGGCTAAAGCGCATCCTTGAGCGGTATGTTGGTGCAAACCGCAAGGAGTGGTCGGACAAACTTGATGAGGCATTGTGGGCATTCCGTACAGCTTATAAGACCCCTATTGGGACCACTCCCTTTAGGTTGGTATACGGAAAGGCGTGCCATTTACCAGTAGAGTTGGATCATAAAGCTATGTGGGCTTTGAAAACTGCGAATCTGGACTTGAAAACCGGAGGTGAAGCCCGGTTTCTCCAGATTCATGAATTGGAGGAACTGTGACAACAAGCTTATGAAAGCTCCGTTCTCTAAAAAGAGTGCACGAAGAAATTTCACGACAAACGCTTGAAGGACCACAAAGAATTCCAAGCGGGTGATCTTGTTCTTCTTTATAATTCATGACTGCGCTTATTTCTTGGGAAGCTTCATTCACGCTGGACAGGACCGTACACAGTTAAGGAAGTATTTCCGTATGGTACTGTTGCAGTAGAGAACGTAGATGGCGTTACATTCAAAGTAAATGGACATCAGTTGAAGTTGTACGTTGCCGGGCCGATTGAGTCGGCGGTGGAAGTCATCGAACTCCAAACCCCGCACACATCATAAGTGTGGGGAGGAGAGGGTCTACGCTACTGACTCGCGGACCAAAAATGTAGCAAGAGCGTCAAAAGCGCTTTAGGGGTAGTATCGTCTTTTTATGTGTTTTTCTAGTTTTAGCGTAATTTAGATGCGTTTGTTAGTTTCCGTTAGTTTGTACAAATTTTAGACGTGCCGGGCGAAGGTTCTATGTTGCGATAGTGATTAAACAGTTTGCGTGTTGAAAAAATGGCAAAAAACGGCCAAAACAGTTGCTGGAAATAGCTTCTGCAGAAAAACTGATCTACATCTGTTGCACGACCGTGCCATAGGTCGCACGACCGTGCGTTTGCGAGCTGGTTTGCACGACGAGTCGCACCCCCCGGTGCATCTCCGAGAACAGCTTGCCGGTTTGAGCGATGTCGGTGACGCACGACCGTGCGATAGGTCGAACGACCGTGCGTCAGGCTGGGGGCAATTTTGTCATTTGGTAGTATAAATACCCTCATCTGCAGCCCCCTTCACAATTCGCGAAACCCTAGTCGCTCCAGCCGTTCCAGACCGTTTTTGGCCTCATTTCGCACGCTTTCTTCGCACGGGTTCACACCCTTCTTCGCACGGTACGATCCTTCTTGTAGATTTTCTGTTTCTTCGCTTTTTAGGTTAGATTCATCCGATTCTCCAAGGCTTTTTTGGGTTCCCTTCATAAACACAAGCGAAACTGTAACCCTTGTTTGAATCGTGCGTATCGTGAACATCTGAAGGATTTTCTGACCCCTATTTGTGTAAAAATTGGTGATTTGTGAAAAATCAGGCTACTTAGAGCCTGGGTTAGAAATCTGCAGAAAAATCATGACACACGGTCGTTTCCCCTGTGGCACGTCCGTGCGTTTCCGACTGTTCTCGATAGATTGCTGTTGGTCCGGTGATGCACGGTGGTGCGATTGACTGCACGTCGTGCAGATGCGACAACTTCTGGCCAACGTTGCTTATTCTCGGCGATGCACGACCGTGCGTCTCGTCGCACGTCCGTGTGACAGCCCAGATCAGAATCACAGAATCTTCATAACTGTCTGCTCGGCTGTTTTTGATTGAAAATTTTCCTGTTCCCATCTTTCTAACGATATTCCTCTTACAGATGGACCATCCTTTCTTGCAATTTAACCCCGATGATGAAAGAGAAGCTCTTTGTATTCCAAGACGTGACGCCTTATGGAGAAGGCGAGGGCAATTCGGAGTCCCCCGGAGGCTGGATTGGGATGTTATGAGGGAGCTAAATCAGTATGAAAGACTACAAAACATGCTCGCTATTCTGCTTGCAAATCTTATCTCTATCAGCCGACCCATCTATCGTGAACTAACGATAGAGTTCTTCTCCACACATGCCTACGAAAAACCAATTGCTCATAGAAGGCCAAAATTCCGCTACAAGCAGCGGATAACTTTCAGGTTGGGTGGAAAATGGCACACTTGGTCAGTGGGTCGATTGGGTAGGAGGCTTGGAATTTACACAAGAAAAGACATGGATTCCGAATTCTTCACGGAGCAGTTTACCTTTCCATCTGATGAAGCAAGGGCCGAGTTTTGGGCTGAAAATGCAATTGGTGACCCGTACGACCCGAGAATGTCTAAGGCTTCGCGATTGAAAGACCCGTTGGTTCGAGTGATGCATCATGTATTTAGCCACACCATTTGAGGCCGCATGGACAGTTTAGGGAACTGTCCAACACCAGATTTGATTTTTCTATACGCGCTAGTTGATGGAATACACATCAACCTAGCCGCAAGGATGGCTGACTACTTTGTGAAGTGCTCCGGGAGGACACCCAACAGTCAGATACATGGCGGTCAATATGTGACCAAAATTGCTTACAATTTGGGCCTGATGAATGATGAGGTGCTTGAGAGTCTCACTCTGGTGACCGAAGGGGTATATGTTGATATTCAGTCATTGAAAGCAATGGGGTTGATTGTTGAGTTAGATCGGGGGGATAGATTGAGGGGTCTAAACAACAAGGTCTGGGACCCATTGCCCCCAGCTGAGGAGGAACACGAGGATGAGGAGATGTATGATCAGGAGCAGCACGGACCACCACCACATACGCCACCACATTCACCGCAGCACCATGATTACCACCCGCATCAGGAGTGGCCAGAGTTTTACCAGCAGTTCCAATAGATGCGAGTTACGCAGGAGAAGCATGGGACTTATTTAGACCAGATTAGGACTAGTTAGGACCAGATCAGGGCTAGTCAGGATCAGCTCAGGGCTACTCAGGATCAGCTTAGGCAGAACCAGGACAACTTGTACCAGGGGGTGAGTGCTGGGTTCTCATACCTGTTCGGGGAGATGCATCATGCCTATCCGACTACTTTCAGCATCCTCCACAGTTCCCACCCTGGAACCCACCTGGTTATGGTGATGCGTTCCCGTCCTTCAAAAGAGATGATGCTGGTGACGACGAGTAGGAGGCAGCGGTGTTGACAGTTGGTAGTTTTTATTATTTCCGTACTTTGTTTATTTCGGGTGTTTATTTTGGTTGTTATGTCAAACACCCGCGGTTATGTACTTTATTTTCAGACACTTTGCTTTGTTTGTCATGTCTTTGTTTGGATTTTTAGTACGTCTATTTATGTACATTATGGTTTATTTGTGTTTATTTTGTTTATGTTCTGTTTTGCTGTACCATATGACATACTTGCAGATCTTGGCTATCAAATCTTGGACCAGAGCATATGACAAACACAACTTTGGAAGTCTCGTTTCATCAGATATCATCTTGAGGGGAGTACTATTATCCTTTTTCTCTATGTTTCGGGTTTCGCATTGGGGACAATGCGAAGTTCAAGTGTGGGGAGGGGGTTAACTTTGTTAACTTTGTTTGACCTCTATGTTAAAAAAAATCAGAAAAATCATTCAAAAATATATGTTTTCTGTTTATATTTAGTAAATAAACCGGTTGGTTGTGTTTTAGAAAGCTTCGGACTTGATAAAAACTCGACAAGCAAATAAATTTTGAAAAAGGAAACCGAAAAGCGTGACAAACAAAGAAAGACTTGCATGATAGTTTTCACACTTTTACCCATTCCTTCCGTTACGTGAGAATGTTTGAGCCTTGATATTGTTATATATCTGTTCATTTCGGAGTAGGAGTGAGCCGGATGTCATGTGCAATTTAGAACTTGTCACTAGTATGCTTGTTAAGACCATGAACTTGCGGAATTGTGTAGAAGTGATAGAGGCACTTAGATTACCCCTTTGTTGTTAACCTTATTCTTTGTGTTGTGTTTTCCCGTAAACCTTACATTACCCTTTAGGATTAACCATGTTGAGCCTTCCCGTTTACCTTTGTCTACCCAATATTATCGCCCACTTAGCCAAATTTAGCCTTTTCATGTTTTAAACCTTTTAGTGTTGAAACTCGGTCAAAATAATCGTTTAACTAGCGCTTGTTTTTGTTTACGTTTCATTGTATAAATCCATTAGTTTATATGCTTAAAAAAAACAGAAAATAAAACACCCTAAAATAGGGTAAAGTAGACAAAATTCGAGCAATTTTGATTGATAAAATGATGAAATCTTGTTTATGAGCTCGTTGTCGCGTAAGTAGCCTTTTAAGGCGTTTGTATGTATAGTTTTGTTGTTTTGCACTTGTTAAACGTAGCTACCGAGTTTTAACCATTTCGCCACTTTAAATATCCATTTCCATACCCTTCGCCCAAGCCTAACGTTACAACCCGTAAAGACCTCTTGATTTACACTTTTTCGCATGTTAGTTGGTGGAGATGAGATCTTATGACAAGCTTATGATATTACACATTTCATTGACGAGGCATTGAGTGTTTGCACATACACATTTTATGTATGTTTCATAAATAAAACCGAGTGTGTGTGAACATTGTGAGTTGTGTGAAGATAAACATGTTAAGTCAATTGAAAGTGAGTCATGGCTTTTTGGTTATCGACATATATTTGCATATTCTTATTGGGTTTGATTCCTTTGATGTTGTCTTTCGAAAAACTGGCTAACCGTTTGTAGTTATTTCAATAAAATAGTGTGTAAATTATCGTTCTTGTTTGATTCTATCTTTTATTGCATTTTAGTTTAGCTTGCTTGAGGACAAGCAAGGTTCAAATGTGGGGAGATTTGATATTCGCTAATTTACACATATTTTAGTCCCCTATTTCATCCCTATTTTATGCGTTTTCGGCCGTAAAACCGTCATTCGGATACTTAATAATGTATACTTTTGTTTACAGGCCTAAAACAGCATACCAGACAAGATGATAGCGAAAACGAGGACTTTCCGGACGAAACGACAAAGCTGCGAACATTCTGTTAGAATTCTGACATGGGCGAATGGAACGGTCGTGCCACCTATGGAACGACCGTGCATATCCGACAAAAGCAGCCCAGCCCGGCATTGAACGACAGCGCGACCCGGCGTGCAAGAGAATCCCGGTGATGCACGGGCGTTCATCTCATTGCACCCCGTGCGGATCCGATGTCCAGCAAAACCCAGGAACTGCACCACCAGTGCAGCTGTCTGTGCAACATAATCCCGGAAGTGAACGATCATGCAATATGAAGAACGGTCGTGCGAGACCGAAGACCGTTCAAGATCTGTGACGTCATGCAGTATGGTGCACCATACCTCCAATAATGCAAAAAGTGAACGGTCGTGCAACAGGACGCACGACCGTGCAACATCGAAATTATATAAAACTTTCAGAAACATTCTGCTCGTAACTCTGGACATTTTGGAAGCGATTATGGCGATTTTCAGGCTTCGGAGGCTTCTGCTTTCACCCGGATTCAAGCCACATTGTGCCGATTAGCTTCGTTATCTTCCAGATTCTTAATCTTATGCTTGTTTATGGTTTGGTTTTCTAATCTTTCCATGATTTTGTTAATCCTTCAAGCATTTAAATTAATGTTTATGTATTATTGTAGCCTTTGGGCAAAAACACAACAATCCCTTGCTTGATTATAACCATTAGTATGTTAATCTTTGTTTGTAATGACACTTGGAAGTATTTTCTATGTTAATCTTTGATGATTAGTTTGCAACCTTGTTATTGATATTGATTTCTTGATTATAAGTAATTGTGTTGGATGATTGGTATTTGGTTAGTTAAGATAGTTGAAAAATGAAGCTTAATTAATCTTGTATTAGTAAACTTTAAACTTGGTTAACTAGTTTAGCTTGGTTAAAATGTGTGCACCATGATACTAGAAATGGTTAGTGGTTTAATAAAATGTAATTATTGTTAATCAAGAAAGCTTGTCGTCACGTAAGGACCTTAACGGGTTAAATGGTGTCGTTATAAATTCTTGCCATGATTTGTTAGCTTAGTTAGTAGTTTATGCCAAAATTGCTATCTTGGTGAATTTATGTGCAAGATTTGTAAAATGAACTCGGTTGTGATTTAATCTAGTTTATGCTTGTCTCGGTGGTTGCATTGTGTTTATCGGTGTCGCTTTCCTTGTTTAAGTGAGGTTAGAAAACTCCTAACGGATGACTAACTTATTTTTAAGAGATTTTCATAGACATTTATCAATTGCACGTTAAAGAACAATTTTAGGTGGTTAAAGTGTGTTTATCGTTTTAACTTTCCGAATGATTTTCATGTTAGGATTCTCGAAAGGGATACTAATTGTCTTGAAATTGGAGAATTGATCAAATGCTTCTAGTGCCAAAACCGACTTAGTTGACATGCTTTGGTTGTGTATTAAGCAAGGCTATTTATCTATTTTCATATTTGAAATCTATTATGTTTTTATAAGTAGTTGTTTATGCTTACTTTAGTTTATTAAAAATCAAACAACTTATGTTTTTACCGGTAGTTTAGTGACGAAGGTCTAGTATTATTCCTCCGCCCATTTCCTTGGATCGATACTTGGTTCTTACCGATACTTTACTACATATATGACGGGGTACCCTTGCCTCTTTCGTGTGTGTTTTGATGTTAAAGTAATAATCACTTTTATAAATTTAAAACCGAATCGTGTGTAATTTCATTGTAAAAATATGTGCAGTCACGCACACGTCAAGGAGCAATAATTTTTGCCATTAAAAATTGGAGACATTATCTGTACGGAAGTAAGTTTACTATTTATACAAATCATAAGAGTTTAAAATACATATTTGGGAAAAAAGAATTGAACATGAGGCAAAGGAGATGGATGGAAATTTTAAGTGATTACGACTGTGATATTTTATATCATGAAGGAAAAGCAAATATAGTAGCAGATGCCTTAAGTCGAAAGTACTATGAGAAACAAAGACGAGTTCGTGCTCTTAGATTAAATCTCCAATTAGACTTAATGAAACAACTAAAGAATGTTCAAGAAACAGTAATCAAGGATGATGCTGAAGGAATGAAAGGAAGGATAAAGGAATTAGAGCAAGGGTCTGATGGAATTTGGAGATTCCATAAGAAAAAAATCTGGGTACCGATGCAAGGAGATTTAAGAGATAAGATTTTATAGGAAGCCCATAAATCTAGGTATACGATGCATCCTGGTAATAACAAGATGTATCAAGATTTAAGGAATAATTTCTGGTGGATAGGAATGAAAAAGGACATAGCTAGATACGTTTCTAAGTGTCTAACTTGTTCACAAGTTAAGGCAGAACACCAGAAACCTTCAGGTTTACTTCAACAGTTAGAAATGCCTGTATGGAAATGGGAACTAATAACAATGGATTTCGTTACTAAGCTACCCAAAACCAGAAAAGGTAACGATGCAATCTGGGTGATTGTAGATCGACTAACCAAATCAGCTCATTTCCTACCAATGAAGGAAACCTTTAGCATGGAAAAATTGGCTAAGTTATACGTAGACGAGGTAGTATCCCTACATGGAGTCCCACTCTCCATTGTGTCAGATAGGGATAGTCGTTTCACTTCGCACTTCTGGACAAGTTTCCAAGAAGCAATGGGGACACGATTAAATCTAAGTATTGCATTCCATCCCCAAACAGATGGACAAAGTGAAAGGACGATCCAAACCCTAGAAGACATGCTCAGGGCAAGTGTAATAGATTTCGGTGGAAATTGGGATGACCACTTACCATTAATAGAATTCTTCTATAACAATAGTTATCATACCAGCATCAATGCTGCCCCGTTTGAAGCACTGTATGGACGAAAGTGTCGAACTCCAGTATGTTGGGCAAAAATAGGAGAAAGTCAATTATCAGGTCCTGAGATTGTTCAGGAAACCACCGACAAGATAACACAAATTAAGGAAATATTGAAAACGGCTCGAGATCGCCAGAACAGTTATGCAGATAATCGACGTAAGCCGTTAGAATTCCAAGTTGGGGACAAGATACTATTGAAAGTTTCTCCGTGGAAAGGGGTAGTTCGATTCGGTAAGAAAGGAAAGCTAAGTCTAAGGTATATAGGACCGTTCACCGTTACCCAACAAATAGGACCAGTTTCCTATCAATTACAACTACCAGATGAGCTAGCCGGGGTACATGATGTGTTTCATGTATCTAATCTCAAGAAATGTTTATCTGATGAATCCCTGGTAGTACCTCTTCAAGATATAGAGGTAAATGAAAAGTTGAAATTTGTTGAGAAACCGCTCCAAATAGAAGACAGAAAGCTCAAACACCTCAAACACAAGAGATTGGTACTGGTCAAAGTAATGTGGGATTCGAAAAGAGGACTTGAATACACATGGGAACTGGAATCGGAAATGAAGCGAAAATATCCTTATCTGTTTCAGTAAATCTCGAGGATGAGATTTTAAATAAGGTGGGGAAAATGTAAGGACCTGCACGAAAATGTCCTAAAACACTCCGTAAGTGAAAACCCGGACCCCTAAAACCCTAAATTTTATGAAAAATCAAGAAAAACAAGTTTTATTAGTCAGTCGCGGCCGCAAAGGAATTAAGATAGGTCTTCGCGTGGCGCGACAGCTTGGTGAATCTCTGGATAAGTGATGTGTGCAAAATGCAACATATAAATTACATCAAACAAGGCATAAAACTAACCCTTTTTAAGTACTAATATTGGAAAAAGAGTGTTTTTGTCTTCCTTTTGTATTTTCAGGATTAAATGAGCTCAAAAACACAAAAGAAGCAAAAAGACAGCTATATCCAACATAAATACAAGGAAAGGAACATTAGTGGACTGCCCGACCCCTCAACGGCACCTTCCAAAGCAAATTAGAGAAGTCAGAAGACTGAACACGCCCCGTGCTCAGCCAGCACGGGGCCGTGCCCATGAAGCAGCAGAAAAGACAAATCTATAGAAGCTTCTATTGCCCACCACGGGCCGTGCCCATCGGACACGGGGGCGTGTCGAAAGTACAGCAGGCGCATTTATTGTAATTGCGAATTACAATTAATGAGGAGAGAGAGTGTCAGACAGGCACGGGGCCGTGCCCAGCTCTCTGTTCAGCCTATAAATAGGAGTGCTTGGATTCATTTCATCTCATCCCTTGGCACACCACCTCTCTCACACTTCATCCACCACCCACCACCATCACAACACCATCATCCACCACCATCATCCATTGTCCATCGTAGAGTGTGTGAGTCGTCTCGGGATCCAAGATTGATCGTAAGAGTTCTTGACAATCAAGGCCATGTTTGCCTAAGTCTCTTACATCACTTGGTGAAGACAAAGTGTCTAGTATAATACTTTTTATTTCTAATCTTTTGCACTTTTTATTTGGTTTTGTATTAATGACTTTAATAACTAGTTACTTATGTTGAAGGTGATCTTTCCTTATCGTTTGTCCGTGGTGTCTTGGCATTATTTTACTGTCTATATAAAATAAAGGATTTTCACCATTCATATCTCCACGGTCTATATGGAGGTATGTTGGCTACCTGGTCGGGGGTTAAGGGAACGGTTTGGTAAAGGTCTTGCCATTGTTCAGCGTTTAGAGGTCCTGCAATGGACCTGGGTCAAATTTAGTAGGACCTCCTTCAATGCTTCACGGTATTGGATGGCGGGGGTCCAAAACTCTTTGATCCCCTCATAAGTTAACTACTATTAATACTATAACCCGGATACTTAGGACTGTATCCCTGCTGACTCAGACTACTTAGCCGAGGGTAACGTCACCGCCAAAAGCGGGGCCTACCACAATACTGCATTAATAACTTAATTCATTATCTTCCAATAATCCACCCTTTTAGGATTGTATCCTTGCTGACTCAAACTACTGGGGTGAGGGTAACGTCACCTTCAAAAGAGGGGCCTACTACAATAACTAAGATAATCTCTTAATTATGTGCAAAAGTGCGGAAATAATCAAAGGTTATACTAGATACGAGTCGGAACCAAGTGATTCATCTTGTCTATCTGTTTTTCTTTTATTTTTATTTTCAGCATTTTAGTTAGTTTTTATTTTTCCTAGTTTTAAACATTTTTCTAAACTTTTATTTTGATTAGACGTTGAGGATAAACCGGTACTAAAAGCTCTTGTGTCCTTGGACGACGTCGGTATCTTACCAACGCTATACTACACTCAACGATGGGTGCACTTGCCCATATGTGTGTTTAGTGTTAGTGAAATATCGTGTTTTATAAATTTAAAACTTGGCTAAAATAAGTGTTAAAAAGGGCTTAAAATATACACCTAATATATATAACACTTCACACGCATCAAGTTTTTGGCGCCGCTGCCGGGGACACAAGGATTTTAAGAAAGTTAGGAATCAACGGCCTAATCATTTTTATTTTTCTTTTTATTTTTTTTAGGATTTTCTTAGTTTTTCAGCTTCTGCAGCGCTCAGCACGGGCCGTGCCCGGTCAGACACGGGCCGTGCCCAGCATCATCACTGGCAGTTTTTATTTTCTGAGTTACATAGAGCTGAACACGGGGCCGTGTCGGTGCAACACGGGGTCGTGTCCAACTCCCAGTAACAGGGATCCAGAAATCAATTACTGTGCCTCTGACCACGGGCCGTGTTCACTGAGCACGGGGCCGTGGTGAATGTTCTGACCAACGTTCTTTTCTGTTTTTATTGCAGGACTTGGAACCTAGGCGCCACGTCTGAACCTCCTACGTAGTGCATGAGCTCCAGTTCTAGTAGAGACATAAAAGAACCTCTAGAAGAACCCGAACGCTTTCTCAGAAAAAGACTTAAAGCCAAAAATCAAGAGAAAGTTTCGGGGGACCCACTTCCAATGGCGGACCAACGTACCCTCATGGATTACCTACGGCCCACCGTAGGCAATCTCGGCGCCGCTATCAATGCACCGAATGTCGAAGCCAATAACTTCGAACTTCGGCCGCATTTGATACAAATGCTCCAAAACTCCGCAACCTTCCACGGGCTTGCGGACGAGGATCCCCATCTACATATTACTAACTTCTTAGAAATATGTGATACCTTTTGGATCAATGGAGCATCAAATGACGCCATCCGCCTTCGAATGTTTCCATTTTCACTAAAAGACCGAGCTAAGGCTTGGCTTAACACCCTCCCAGTTGGATCGGTAAACACTTGGGATGAACTTGCCCAAAAGTTTCTATATAAGTATTTCCCTCCTGCTAAAACGGCTAAATTAATGACTGAAATTAATACATACTCACAAGAGGATGGGGAATCCTTATATGAAACTTGGGAAAGGTTCAAGGAGCTTCTAAGAAAGTGTCCTCATCACGGTCTAGCGGTGTGGCAACAAGTATCCACTTTCTACAATGGGTTGTTGCCACACACAAGACAAACACTTGATTCAAGCTCCGGGGGACTTTTAGGTAATCGTCGCCCAAATGAAATATATAACCAAATTGAGGAAATTGCTCAAACCAATTTTCAATGGCACACTCCCCAAGGTAATAAATCTATTGCCCCGGGCGCCCATAAGGTTGATGAAAGCACCTCTTTACAAGCCCAAATCGAGGCCCTCTCTTCAAAAATCAAAAGGCTAGAAATGACAAAAGTGGCCTCGGTTATGGCTTGTGAAGGGTGTGGTGGGTCACATGAAAATTGGAGTTGTATGAAAGAATTAGATGAACAAACAGAAACGGTAAACTACTTGGATAATAGACTTAGGCCGTCGGGTCCTCCAACGGGTACCTACAACCAAGGATGGCGTAACCACCCAAATCTTGGTTGGAGAGATCCCGGCAATAGTAGTAACCAACAAAACCAACGAACTAATTTTCAACAACCGCAAAATTTCTCTCAACAACAAGGTGGAAGAGAAAGGCTTGAAGATACTGTATCTCGCCTCATCTCTGACACTGAAAAGAAAAACTCGGATCGATTTCAACAATTGGAATCGAATTTCAGAAATCAACAAGCTAGCATTCAAAACGTTGAAAAACAATTAAATCAACTAGCTCAAAATTTCTCCGAGAGACCACAAGGCGCATTACCTAGTAATACCGAAACAAACCCGAAGGCACAAGTACATCTCATCACATTAAGAAATCGAACCGTGGGTCCCGAGGATGCTCCATTGCCGCCAAATGAAGGAAGCCATTCTAGCCAGCCTATGACTCCTCCTGCGCCAGAAAAGGCTTCTACACCAAATCAAGAGGCCACCAAGACTCCTCCAATTCCGTACCCCGGTAGGTTAAATCGTCAAAAGGCCGATGAGCAATTCGCAAAGTTCGAAAGTTTACTAAAACAATTGCATGTTAATATTCCTTTTATTGAGGTCCTAACCCAAATGCCTAAATATGCAAAATTCATGAGGGATTTCCTCACTCACAAAAGGAAAATTGAATCATTGCAATTAGTTAACTTAGGCGAAGAATGCTCAGCTTTAGTACTCAACAAACTTCCACAAAAGAAAATCGACCCCGGGAGCTTCACAATCCCTTGTTCGATTGGGAAGTCTCCCGTCCGAAATGCTTTAGCCGATCTTGGGGCTAGCATCAACCTCATGCCCACATCAATGTTCAAGCGACTCGGCCTAGGAACAACAAGCCCTACAAAGATGAGCATACAACTCGCCGACAGGTCCATCAAATTCCCACAAGGTGTCGCCGAAAATCTGCTAGTCAAGGTTGACAAATTCGTCTTTCCAACCGACTTTGTCATCCTAGACATGGAAGAAGACACCGATGTTCCTCTCATCCTCGGGAGGCCATTTCTAGCCACCGCACAAGCATTGGTGGATATGAATGACGGAACTCTAACATTGAAGTTTGGGGATGAGGAAGTGAAATTTGAATGTGGAAGGCGAGTAGAGGAAGAAGATCCGGTCAACTACATGAAGGTCATAGACTCAAGCTTGGATGACGCTCTCCGACGGTGTAACATGGGATGCAAGACATCCCACTTGGGTAACATATGACCAGGCTTTGGGTCTAGCCAAGGACCCTTATAAACGTGGCGCACCATGGAGGCATTCCACGGAACTATCCTTAGTTTAATTTAGATTTATTTTTATGTTTTCTAGTTAGTTTTAATTTTCAGGAATAAAACACACTCATGGTGGTAAAGGATGAAAAGGGGAACGAGAAAAATGAACTCATGCACAAGAACAAGGCAACCCGACAATTCTCTCCATTTCAGAAGGTTCAACACGGGCCGTGCCCAACCAACACGGCCCCGTGTTGAACCACCTGCAGAAAAACGCCCAGTTCAGGTACCTGGACACGGGCCGTGTTCACCCAACACACCCCCGTGTCCAGACTTCTGTCTCTCTTATTTTAATTTTGTTACTGGCACTTGAACACGGGGCCGTGCCCGGATAACACGGGGCCGTGTTCAGTGCCCAGTAACACAATTTTTTGCTTTTTAAACACTATTTTACACATCTAATCAACCTAAAAATTTATTTTTGGGACACATTGAGGACAATGTGTAATTTAAGTGTGGGGGGAATGCTAAAACCTTGAATTTTGCAAGTCCTAAATACAAGCCTTACACAAAACTCTATTGGAACCGCTAATCACCCCAAATTTTTTCAAAAATTTCATTTGTTTTACTTGTCTAGGTTTAACTTGGGAAATTCAAGTTCTCAAAAAGGGTATATTTTTAAGAATTTACAACCGATAGCGTAGTGATAAAAAGAACCAACATAAGAAAATTATGAAAAGGCATGGCAAACTTAGTTAAAATTTGATTATATATACTTGATCACATAAAAAAAAACCCATTCCCACAAAAGTGAGTTTTGAGCCTTTATTGAGCATACAATTACATATCATTAAAACTAAATGCTCATTTTTCGTTTCTTGTGTGAATAGCCGCTTGGTTCTTACGACTCTAGAACTTGCCATGACGATACATTCCCGGTCCTTATCAACTTAAACCCGAGTAAGTAAATGATGGAGGCATTAGGACTAACCCTTTTTATTTCTACACCATTATTTTTCTTTTTCTTTTACTACCTACTCAAAAATCCCCCTAGTTAACCCCTTTGAGCCTAAACCTTTTCATTTCATCACCCAAAAAAAAAAAAAAAAAAAAAAAACCCTTTTACCCACCAAAACCTTTTTCATTTTTAACCCTTTGTTTTAGTAACAAGTTCGGTTTTT
>JARYGA010008518.1:0-40145 GCA_030545235.1 Helianthus tuberosus
ACGAAAACATATTATATTTGACCTGACTCGTTTCCCAAAAAGTTTACTTCGAAACATACACCAACTCGAATTTATACCGATATGTACATAAAATATGAACGTAAAATTTGTTTTTTAAAACAAAAACGTATTATATTTAACCAGACTCGTTTCCATAAAAAGTTTACATCGAAACGTAGAGCAAATCGAATTTATATCAACACGTACATAAAAATATGCACATAAAAATTAGTTTTTCTTAAGTAAAGGAGATATAGCTGTAAACTCGAAACAAATGATTAGTAAAAAACTTAATAGGTTAAATACGTTCGTAAAATCGTGCCAAGTAGCACTAATGCCACAGTACTGCGAGCGACAACCAACATCAGAAGAGCTCGTAAAAATAAAATTAAAAAAAGTAAAAAATAACACCGAACAAAAAACAGACGTAAAATCGTTGAACCACCCACGCCCATTGCAGCGTGTTAATACGAAAAAAATTAGATATAAATGTAAAATGTAGAAAATAATAACTAAGTTGATCCAGGACCCGCGTGTTGCGACGAACTTGTCAAACGAAGAAAAATAGACGTGTTGCGATTGCCTGTCAAACGGGAAAAACAACGAAAAAACATTGAACCCTACACGCAAGTTGTGGTGTGTTGTAACACCTCGCAAAATCATGTCCAATATAATATCGACACGTGTCATGGACTTTAAATGTTTATCGGATTGATTATGAAGGACTAAAGTTGACAACGAAGAAAGTATGTGTGTAGAAGGATTCAAAGTGTCAACATTTGATAATTTTTCCTTTCAACAACCCTACACGATGTTTATACCCTTAAACGAATGAATCATGAATCGTATGAAACCGTTTGTGGAAGAAAGTGAAAGTTTACAAGACGCGAGGGTTAAATGTGTCAACATGTTTAAATTATACCTCTGAGTGACCTTTTAACGAACCCGAAGCTTTGTAACGATTAATTATGCTCCCGAGAATGAGTGATAAAAATTTCACAAGGTTTCGATATCGTATGAGGAAAATACGTTAACTTTCGAAATTAAGGGGTTAAAAGCGTCAACAAGGAAAAACTTATGTTTTCGGTTACCATTTAATGAAACTGGACCTAACGGTGTTTGGTTATATCTCATGGATCACAAGAATAAAAGTTAAATGGGTTAAATGTGCTTAAAATGAAAGAATTTACGCTTTAGAAGGTCCAGGGGGTGAAAATGTCAACAATTGAAACTTGCTGAACAGGTTACCCCCATGGTGGCGTCACGCCACCACCATCACCCTCTGCCGTCGCGCAATGCGATGGCCTGATCTGGACAGATTCTTTGCACAGCTGCAAGTTCAGCATGTTATCTTCTCCAATTCAGCTTTAACTTGATTCTATGGACTCTTTGATGGTTTTAAAAACCACCTAAACACATGTATGCCTCAGATTATACTTGAGGACACTTGTAACAATCTTGGATCCATCCAAAACCCTATATAAAGGGGCAGATTTGGAGCTCATAACTTGCACAACATAAATTTTCATACTCTCAAGCTTGCTCTCAAGCTTTGGAGTTTTTGAAATCATTCTCTGGAGCATCCTACCTTGGAAGGAAGCTCTCTTAGTCTTAATCTTCATGCTAAGGACTCTTGTAAGTGTACTTAGCCTCTGTAATTAGGTTTTTGTTAGTGTAATGATCGAAAGTCAAAGTTGACGTAATTCTACTTTGACTTAGTGATTAATCACTAACGGTCCAGCCATTGTTCGAATTGAAAGTGGCTATGAGTTGGTAATTATGTGGGTAATAAGTCCTTAAAAGGGCACCCCCTAATTATCACTCTAACTTGGTCAATTGTCGGGTCAAACTTAATATTAAAAAGTCAACATAAAGCTATTTTTGCAAATAAACTCATAACTGATAATGTAGAGGTTATGGAACATGTTTTAACACTAAAATAACTTGGTAAATGATGTAAGAGCATGTCTAAGCGTGTTCAACCCGATAATTCTGAGTTTAGGTTCGGTTCGGAACCGAAAGTCGCAAAAGAAGACTTTTGCTTTGACTTTCAGTTCTGACCCGATTTAGCTTGTTTTAGATATGCCTTAAGGTTTCTTTAGGACCATATTATAAGTTATTAAAACCCTCTGAGGTTATACTACATGGTTCCTTGTTTATCCGATTCATTTGCATGTTTCCGTTAATTGCTTAAATGTTGACCATTATGCCCTTTTGATATTAAAACGAGATTTTTGAAAATGTGAGAGTACAAAAACCTTTATTATTGATTTATAAACATGTTCTAAAAATTTGACATCAGTTTGCGGTCTAAATTAAGAGTTATGCTCAATATCGTAATTTGAAAGCTTTTATTAATTAAACGGCATTTTTAGCATAAAGCCTACTTAAACCCAAATTTCAACACCAAACTTTTTACCCACTGATGTAATATAATATTTTGGGATTTTTGAAGATTTTTATTAATTTTTTAAACTGATCATAACGTAGGGTTATTGCTTTGATTCGGTAATTGACGGTTATACCCTTTTTACCAATAAAATGAGTTTTACATAACATTTTGATACCAAATCTTTTGCTACTGATTTTATATGATAAATAAAATATTTTAAGCCTTCTGAACTGATAAAAATATCAACTTTCCTTATTTAACCCGAAAATAGCCTAAAACCGACTTTTTACGCGTTATAAATGCATAGTATGGGTTAAAACAATTTTTGGCACATAAGACTCAATACCTACTAACGTTTTAAGTAAATTTTTATACTTTAACAGTAAGTAAAAGTTTTGAACTCAGATTTCCAAATTTGACCTTTAAAGCTTATGTGAAATGACCAAAATGCCCCTATGGTGCATAGTTTGGCCATAATTGATATATTTCACATATACGCAATATCTTATTGATGTAACCTACTAAAATAAATATTTTTACTGATCAGTTTAGATCAGACCCTCAGATTACTAATTAACCTCTTTTATAATCTTAAAAATGATCAAAATACCCCTACGGGGCTTAAATTGATTTTAAATCCGTTTTGGGCATAATGGAAGGTTTCCTATTGATATCACAACATATTTAAGGCATATTAACTTGTGAAACCTATACATGACTCATTTGGTTACCCGTTATGCATTTTCGCGTTTGGTACGGTTTTATGTGACTAGTTCGCATAGATTGACCGAAACGGGTCAAACCTTATCATTTTTGCTTCAAAATACATAATGTGTTTAATTTACCCATATTATACAAGTCTTCATACTTGTCGGGTCTAAATCACATTCTAATCCGGTATTCGCTTAATCTTGCGTTTTGAACCGTATATCTTTCTTTAAAACTAACCGGTCTAAGTTTAAACTAAAGTAAGACCCGTTAGGAATCTAATAGGTTATTAAAACCTTCATTCCAGATTTAGGAGCCCAGTAAAAGATATTTGCACTTGCTGATTGTATACGGCTGGGATAAAATTGTATATTTTGCTCAGGTAAATACTTTTAACTTATTTTCTCTTAAACGGGCTTGGGATACGGTATTATAATAATACCGCTTGGTTGGGTGTGTAGTTATTTAAATCGGATTGTGATTATTATAATTACATAACCCTTTTTAATATGTTTTGTTTGGTATATGGCCTTTGGGGGGTTAATGACCATGTCCTGGATATCCTCGGCTCATTCATTGAAATGGCCACGACTTAAGCACGGGGTGTAGGCATACACCTGACAGTTGCGTATGTAGAAAAGTATCCCACAATAAGGTATTCCTTGTGGGCATTATACTTGTGGTGTGTCAGTTAATCTTGTCCGACTCTTCTAACCGGCCCTGACGGATGACAAACATTTAAAACTGTATACAAGATTATTTTTATAATAATTGTCCCAAGTTATAAAATATTATTTGTGCATTGTGCATTTAAATCAATTTTCTTATATATTTTCAAAAGAGTCGGTTAATTGTATTTACCAGTGTAAACTGACGTATTTTCCAAAAGGTTAAGTGCAGGTACTATGCGAAATAGGCTGGCTACTCCTGAGTGAATAAATAAAGAGTCTTGAAAGCTTTGTCACTTAAAATCCGTCGAACAATTTTTCCTTCGTTTTAATCCGCCTGTGGATCCTTTTACATTCCGTTTGTAATAGTTATGTTACTTTCATTCGGTTTGTAATATTATTACTTTTAGACTTCCGCTGTGCATTGAACTGTGATAAACTGACTATGATGATATCAACTACGTCACGATACTCCCCACCGGACCCACCGGTAATACGTGAAAATATCGGGGTGTGACACGTGTTGACTCGAAATTTTTTTAACGGAACTTAAAACGAAAAACCTGCGAAAGATTAAAAGTATGGGGGACCAAAGTTGAAAATAAAAAAAATGTTGGGGCTTAAATTGCAAAGGATGAAATGCTTTTTGTTAAAAGTAAAAAAATCAAAGGGGTTAAAATGCAAAAGATTAAAATCTTTGGGTTAAAAGTGAAAAATGCAATTTTTTTTTTGAAAAACTCCCAATACCTATGTTACAACAACATAAAGCATAAATAATTTGTTGCTAATTTATAGTTTTGATAATAATAATAATAATAATAATAATAATAATAATAATAATAATAATAATAATAGGCTAGGAGTTGGGTACAAACTCCAAATTTACTAAAAATTGTAAAAAGTCATAAAACATCAAAATGTAAACCCTAAAACACATCCAAAGCCCACAAATAACAAAATGAAGATTACTAAAACATCATATATGTGGGTTGTGTTTTGTGTGTTGCATTATAAGACTCTGATTATCGAATGACAAACATTATTGTGTTTTATGTTGATTAACATATTGTGTTTTATATTCATAGTTCTACCATTGTGTGTTTGAAGTTTTTATGAATTATTATGGTTTGAACATGGTGTTTTAGCAATCTTCACTTTGTTATTTGTGGGTATTAGGTGTGTTTTACGACTGAAATTATAGTGTTTTATGACTGTTTACACTTTTTAGGAAATTTAGATTTTGTAGCTGAACCTCATCCAGAATAATAATAATAATAGCCCAACTTCATCGAATATCATCCACTAAATTAATAGTAGAATTCGTGTCTTATGTAAAATTTGTCTTAACATGGCTATGAATTTATAATTTTGTCCATCTAAAATGCATTATATAGTAGTATATAGATTATTGATGCACATTTTTCCATTATTAGACACGCAATTGTAAACAATAGTATATGTCCAATAAAGGGTTATTGGATTTTGTCACTCGCAACTGTTGGGTATTGGTCGCTGCCACTCTCAACTATCACTTTGACTTCCACCACTCCCAACGTAACACTTTATGTGTTGTGCCACTTCGGTTGAGTGTTTTTTTGCTCCCCTTTTGTCTTTTAGGAGCAGATTCACCTATAGTAATTAGTAATTTACAAAGTGTTAGCCTAGTATCACCAATAACAAAAGTTAAACACTAAAAAATGAAAGAAAATAAGATGAAGGTGTTGGTTATTAAGAGGTTAATGAGCCACTACATTGAAGAAAATGAGGTGATCGGTCTTTAGGTTAGAATGATGGTGAACTAAATTTCAAACTTTTATTTTGTAACAAGTATATTGTATCACCTTAATATATCACGTTTTAGTATCTCGTGTATTCAATTTCAAGCTTTTACTTTATAACCCAATATATCGTATCGTTTTAATATATAGCGCCTTAATTTTGTGTAGAAATTACCTTCTAATCATAAAGAGTTGTATTTTAGTAATAATAATAATAATAATAGCCCAACTTCATCAAATATCATCCACTAAATTTGTAGTTAAATTCATGTCTTATGTAAAAATTTTCTTAACATGACTATGAATTTATAATTTTGTCCATCTAAAATGTATTATATAGTAGTATATAGATTATTGATGCACCAATATTAGACACACAATTGAAACAATAGTATACGTCCAATAAAAGGTTACTGGATTTTATCACTCCCAACTATTGGGCATTGGCCCCTGCCACTCCCAACTATCACTTTGACTCCAACCACTCCCAACTTAACACTTTGTGTGTTGTGTCACTCCGCAGGTGAACATTTCTTAGTGTTTAACTTCTGTTAGTGGTGATACCAGGCTAACATTTTGTGAGTTACTAATGACTGCAGATGAATTTGCTCCTAAAAGACAAATGAGGAGCCAAAACCCACTCAACCGAAGTGACATAACACAAAAAAGTGTTAAGTTGGGAGTGGTGGGAGTCAAAGTGATAGTTGGGAGTGGCAGCGACCAATACTCAATAGTTGGGAGTGATAAAATTCAATAACCCTCCAATAAATACGTAACTATGTAATTATGTAATAGTACATAGTCCAGTAGTTTTACATAATTACATACTATTACATAATCACGTAACGCTATACTTGTTTTAGAGTAAAATTCATATTACATAATTACGAACTTATTGGTATATAATTTCGTAACATTATACAATAATCCGTAATCACATAGCTTGTAAAAAAACGATAGTAATAACCTACTCAAATTAAAGAGAATAAAATGTTAGTTTTATAGTGTAAGATTTGTTTTAAATATTAACATATTAAAAAGTTATAGGTTTTAAAATTCGTAAGAGAAGTGGGTTTAAAAGTTAACAATAATGGTTTCTTCTTTTTTGTCATGTTCCTACTTGTTTTTAGACTATACGAAGTGGGGGTGGGGGGGGGGGGGGGAGGGCTTGAAAATATGACGTTTTGTGACATGTGCACGGCACGTCAGCACTCATCAAAAAATTGCCGTGGTACAAAAACGGGAAGGGTGGGACTGGGCGTGAAATAGATGCGTTATTTGACACATGGCACCCATTTTTTATAATTAATTTATTATTCAAAATTATATAAATTCTATTTAATTTTAAAAACAAAATTAGTACTAATTAAACAAATAACATTAATAATAAAAACATTACTTAACTAAACGAAACTAAAAAAACACAGGAAATAAACTAAAAAAGATTACATAATTAAACTATATATAACGTTAAATCTAGGGTTATTGGATTTTAATAATCCTAAGTTTCACCAGTTGACCGATAATAGTCCTAACTTTAAAAATTCCCTCCAATAATCCCAACTTGTAAAACTTTGGCCGCCATTGATCCTTTTCAAACATATAAGAATTTGGTTTCCTCAATAGATTCAATTACACATAGAGACTTCTTATTTGATTTAAGTGCACCTATGTTAGAAAAGGATCAATGTCGGCCAAAGTTTTACAAGTTGGGATTATTGGAGGGAATTTTTAAAGTTGGGATTATTATCGGCCAACTGGTGAAACTTAGGATTATTAAAATCCAATAACCCTTAAATCTAAACATAATTAAATAAAAAATCTAATTATTTGCCACGCCGAAACGTGTTTGAAGTCACAGTTGTAGGCGTGCTTGTAGTTGATGAGGGCGACTTGTATGATGTCGTCTTCCGCAAGGTCACCACCCTCATTTTTCCACCGCATTGTGCACCTTATCATATCATTCACTATCCGTTTGTCCTAAAACGAGAAGAAAGTACATCCACGGTTCGGGTGGTGTTACCCCTATAAATGCAAAATTGTTGGAAAATACTCTCCCAAAACAGACCACTCGAGCAATTACGAGGTGTGTAGTGGGTTAGCGCTTCAACCCACGATTCACACAACGCGATGTCTTCTTTTTCGGTCCAAGAAATCGTTGCCATTTTTTTAGAATTTTTTTAATTGGAATTTTAAAGAAAGCTGAGAGGAAATTAGCTGAGTTGGTGAGAGAGTTTGTAAAACAAAATGGAAGAAAATGAGTTTGTTTATATAGGAGATGTAATTTATTTTTAAAAAGTAAAAAAAAAATAATTTAAACCATTACCATTGGCACACAACGGCTACAACCCACACCCACTCAAAACGTGCCACGTCGCCCACATAACACCTCCACACCGGCGGAAAACTTACCGCCTCAAACCTCATGTCGCCCTCGCCGTTGGCGGGTCGGTGTGCACAACGTGAAGAGGTTTTGAAGACCATCTTAATCTTAATCTCAACCATTAAATTCTTTGATCAACCATTAAATTCTTAATCTCATACAATAGTGGTGTATTTGGTTTTGAACGAAGAATATTGTTTCTTTCTCACAACTTTATGCGAAGGCATGATTTTTCTGTACAAATAACTTTGGTCAATTTTTTAAGATGGATAATAGCGTATTAAAAGAAGAATGTTGTAAAATATTTGGTTTGATAAACTTATCATAAATTTCAGTACTCATATAAGTAAGTTACCACTGACTACCAGTTGTCACTAATTACCAAATGACTCAAGCCATCAGTTGATGAGTAGTGTGCCCCAATCCGGTAAAAAAAAGGCTGTTGCTCTCAATCAAACAAATCTCCCCCCAATCCCACAACACATCAATCTTATTTTGTGACTACTCATTAATCATACAAAACTACTATGATATGATAGAGCCTTACGGCCACCTCATTACATATTAATAATTACCATTACCCCCTTCATAGGAAACAAATATATATATATTGTCACCAACTGTAGTACGGTACATGAAAAAACTCACGGGACTAGTGTCCAACTGATCATTGTCAATGTCACATTTATAATCCCGAAAAACATATATATTCTTGTTGTGCCATAGCCTCCTTCTAATTATTGATTTCCACTGAATCCTATGCTCGAATCACTCATCGGACAAGTGAACTTTATTATCTCTTGTTGCATCCCTTCAACTCCAAGAAAATCTCTAGTCAAATTCCCCTCGCACGGGTCGACGCGGCCCCTCTTTTGCTCCAAACCCGCCATCATTGCCATCGTCATTCCATCTCCATTCATCATTCCACTAAACCCGCCGCCGGAGTTTGTGCTTCTAGTGGGCCCCATTTCGGACGCCTTTTGTAAAACTCCGGTGGCGGATATATGCAGTGGAAGAGGTGGACAACCACCATAATTGTTATACAATGGATTTGGTTGAAAGTACTCCACTTTGTTGTTGCTATCTTCTTCCTCTTTTAAGAAAAACCCTAGTGGCAGTTCTGTGATATTTTCAGTTGGTTCCTGGCTTCTACTCAGCCACTGCATTGTTTCATATGATAATATCCCACCATTGTTGTTGTTGGAGCTTGATGACCCTAATAATGAAGAGATTATCGTCGAGTTTTCGATGGGATTATTGTCGTTGTGGTGCAGCCATGTTGGTAGCATTGGTTTCATTCCAGGATTCATATTCCTACCATTGTTGTTCATCATCGTCACCAAATCGTTTTGGTAATTCAGATTCGTGGTGCTCGGATTATGAACCATTGCGAATGACGCCATTCTTGAATTTTCTTGCGCTATAGGATCGCAAAATGCTCTATGCGTTATGAAGCTGTCTTTCCTGTTATATAATATATTAGTTAGAATTTATTGTAATATACCGTTACAAAGAATAAAGAATTATGACATTGTTTGATTAGTCTCGTGTATATTAATCATTTAATTATGATCTGTATTATCTTACATGGTATCAGAGCCTTTAAAATTTAATGTTTCAATAAAACATTATTCGGAAATTAGAACTTGAAATCTATACCTCGAAAAGATTGTTCCACAATCACACTTGTATTCTCGCGTGCCACAAATCTTGCTATGCGCCTTCCAATCCGATTGAACCGCGTATTTCTTCGAACACCTTTCACATTTCCACTTCTTTTCGCCATGTTTCCGGCTGAAATGCTTCTTAACTCCGGTGAGATCTCCTAGAGCTCGCGAAGGGTCATGATGAACACAACTTTTTTCTGGACATATGTAAACCTTCTTCCTAACAACTTCGTCTTTGTTTCTTTGCTTTAGCTTCCATGGCAGGTTGTGTCCTCTCCTATGAAGCTGCAAGTTCTGATCTCTTTGAAATCCCTTGCTACATATCTCACACACGAATCGATTCGTCGCCATTAGAGACTTCGGAGATAAAGCTATAATTTCCGCATCCGGATCTACAAAACACAGTTAAACAAAACTCTAATAATTCAACATGAAACTACCAAACAAACAAACAAACAAACGCACTTGGTAATATATCACTCATACAGTATGACAGGTGAGATGAAGACAAACCTTACCTCTATCGATAGAGAAGCTGTTTCCAACAAGACCCGACTCAAAACGAATTTAATACGATATAACTAAACTCGTGAGATTGATTTAATTACCTGGATTTCCAGCTAGATTACGTTTTCGTTTAGCTGGATTCGAAGAAGTAGGGTTAGGGTTTGTGATGGTGTCATGGATGAGAGGTGCGAGAGAAGGAGGAGGAGAAGAAGAGAATCCATCACCACATATCATTTTTGATAACAAGATCAACAAAAGCTAAAAATAAGTGAGTGAATGAATGATGATGATGATGTATGAACATGTGATTCATCCATCCAAGTGTTCTTCAAAGATGACAGAATACCAACAAACAAAACAAGCTGTTTAGTTCATGGATTGTGTAGATAGATCATAGCTAGATCACTTCAGTTAGATTCAGATGGAGATCATGTTTTGCTTTGAATCTTGTTAAGAAAGAAGTAAGAACACAGTTGATGAGTATCCAGTTGAGAATATTATTCACACAGTAGAACACACACAGAAGGGGAGAGAGAGAGAGAGAGAATTTTATGGGATGTTACACGGGTTGTATGTAAAGTCGGTCAGGCAAGAGACTCAAGTGGACCACAATAGATACCTTTCTCCGTGAGTAACTTTTGACTTTTACTTCAACTCTTTCATTTACATTTCCTTTTTTTTTCATTGTAAAAAAATGATTTGGCTAAGCATAACCCTTTCTAGTAAACGTATCGATTGCCATGTAAGATGAAATTTTCTTTTTAATGGTAAAAGAACTACGTATATATTAATATATATTATGGTTATTTGGCGTACAAAATCTCTCTAACATAAAAATGGTTCGGGACGTTTGGCCGGGCAAATTCATCAACGTTGTAGTTACGCATAAATTAGTATAAGTACTTATTAGAAAAACATATATATGTAAATAATTACGTAACATATATGGTGAAGTCGCAAATTATATAAGTAATTACGCAAAGTAAATGACGCAACTTGTGCTTAGGGGTAGGGGCGTCCATCACTCACCACACACTCATCACTCACAACATCCAATCAAGTTCCGCCACGTCATCGAGCTTTATTCCATCACTAGTGGTGAATTTTATTGGAAATGCCCATCACACACCACATAAACATCTACCATTGAAAAACATGCAACTCACCACCACAAACATCACAACGCGTTAAAAACTTCACACGTTATATGTTCCACGCGTTATCAAAGGGAGTGGCGGCGGTGTACGTGATAGTTCCACGCGTGGTGGAGAGGCTAACACGGGGCGCCCCGTCCCCCCTTATAATTTTACGACTAGCACATACATAATTACGAACTTTATATCCACAACACATTGAGGTTTTTATTAAATAATAATCGATTTTTGTTACAAATTATAGTAACACCTCTACCATTTCATTCGTGAGCGTTAACCATGTGATGTGTGAGAATCATCAATGAGCCACTCAGATTCCTTTTATTTTTTGTTTTTTTAACCTTTAGCTGAACTATACCATGGATGTTAAAGTGTGAGTTAGTAACATTTTAACTAGCATGATGATTTATTAAACACCAACTAGCCTAACAATTAATTATAACTAAGTGATGGATATAACTAATCATTGAGATAATGACATACATATAATCAACTAATTATAAGCTCATGTGTAGTAGCTACCCCCATAACTTCCTTTAGCCCAACATAACCCCCATAAAGCTTTATAACATATGTGTGTAGTAGATGGAGCCTCTCTTCAATTTATATGTGTGTGTGAGAAACCAAAACAATAACTCCGCTATCACCAACACCCCTTTCATAGATGGAGCTCCATAACGTCTAGGGGGCGGTGTTCTGGATGCTATAGGGCTTTGTAGCCCAAGATGGCGTTGGTATGTAAAAGTTTTTTTTAATGATTCTTATTTAAACTAGAAAAAAAAATCCACATAAAAACTTTAATATTAACTAAAAATTCTAAAGTTGAAATCGACATAAACGTGGTGGGGTTTGTTTTTGATTTGAACGTGAGTATTTAATTGTCATTTTTCTCTATCTCCAAGTCCGTGATTTGCACTGGATTAGATCGAGTGTAAGGTGTGGGCTCACTGGATCGCCTGTGTTTCATCATCATGAAATGTCACTCCACAGTCCACACACGTATCTAAGTATAAATATTCATTACACAGTCCTTTTCAAAATAACATTTTTAAACATTAATTATTTTCAAAGTGAAATCTTCATGTACTAATTGACTAATAATACCAATAAGGTAGTGGGCTATTGGCAAAGGCAAAAGGCTTTAAACACTTTGGGAGGGGAAGGTCTTGGGTTCAAGTCCCATAGAAAATATGGAATAAGAAATTTGCGTTCAAAAAAAATGATTAATAATGGGTCTACATATTTACACACCTTATTGCCTATTTCCACACCCTCCAAGACGCCTCGTATAGAGCTATACGAGGCGTATAGGGTTGCTTTTCCGACCAGCTCTGCACCACAGCACAATGTCAATCAGTCACATTAGACGGGGAGTCTAGGTCTGTACAAGGGACTGATACGAGACACTAAGACGCTTCGTATAGGCCTATACGAGGCGTCTTTAGTGACTGATTTGACTATACGTTTGACAAGTGACTTAAAGCTATACGGGTAGTATAGAGCTATACGAGGCGTCTATGTCTCACATAAAGTGCCAGATTCAACTCATTCTTTGTCATTCATTCTGCTTCTTCTTGTTCGTTTTTTTCATTCAATTCATTCATTTTGCTTCTTCGAAAGAATTGACATTTGTGTTCTTATCATCCCGAAGTGTTGAAATGTCATCATACTGGGACGGCAACTATGTCTTCGGGCAGTATTCTAGCGACAACTGGGTGGCCAAAAGCGTTCTGGTAACAGTTATTAACTTAAATATTTTAATTAGTTATTGTTTTAGTTTATTATTTACTAATGATGATACGGTTGTTTATTTTGGATGAGTCTGGCGTTCCCGATTCTAATGAGCAAGAGGAGGTTGTGTCTAGTATACAAGGAGAACAAAACAAACCGTTTCTAGATTTGAACAAGCATCCCCCTGTTGATAAAACAGCCACTGTAGATGACTCATACCATGCTTGTCAACCAAGTTATCCGACGCAACAAGGGTATCCGGATTATAGATACGGGTGTGAATACGGAGGAGACGGTGGATACGGAGGAGACGGTGGATACGGAGGTTATGGTGGATATGGTAGATATGGTGGTGAGACACCTCCCATTCAGGACAGTTCGTACTTAAAAAAGTAGGTATTATTATTATTATTTATTATTTATTTATTTATTAAAATTATTTATTATTATTGTCGATGTTACAGGTTTTCAACTCTTTAGATGAACTAAAGAATCGGATACAAGAAATAGCAAACGCGGATGGTTTCGTTATTGTCACCCGTCGATCAAAGAAAACCGGGGGAAGAATCGGGAGGGTATGGCTTGAATGTGATCGTGGTGGTGAGCACCAGACTACAGCAACACTTAGAAAAGCCGGAAGCAAAAAAACCGGTTGCCCGTTTAACCTGCTGGCTGTGCGAAACCACCCGTATGAAATCTGGGAGATTAAAGACGGAAAAATTGAACATAACCACGAACTTTGTGAGGACCTGTCGGCCCACGCGTTTGTGCGAAGGTTCACTCCAAGCGAAATGAAACTGATCGAGTAGCTGACAGCTCAAAACATGGAGTCGCGCAAAATATTTCTAACGATAAGGAAGCAGGACCCCGACAGGTTTCATGTTCAGAAAGACGTTCAAAACGTTGTGGCGAAGATTAGAGCCGAACAAAGACAAGGATTGACTCCCATGCAGTCACTAGAAAACATACTGATAAACAACGACTTTATTTACGAGACACGGGAGGAACCCGGAACAGAGATCGTAACAGAGATCTTCTTTCTTCATCGGGACTCGAGATGCATGTGGCATGCATTCCCCCACGTCATGCTGATCGATGCGACGTACAAGACAAACATATACAATATGCCCTTTATCCAAATTGTTGGTATGACGCCTACCAACAAAACGTTTATTATCGCGCATGCCGCTGTTAGTAAAGAACGGGGTGATAACTTTGTGTGGGTGCTTCAGAGGGTCAAGTCAATGTTGGATGAATGCATGGAGCCACGTGTGATTTTAACCGATAGAGACCTAGCCCTTATGGGCGCGTGTGCTAAAGTATTTCCAGACGCCTCCAGGCTTCTTTGCAGGTGGCACATACAACAGAATGTTATGAAGAATTGCAAGGGTGCCTTCACAGACGAAGACTGGAAGAAATTTTTGTCATTCTGGGGGACATTGATTGAGTCTCCATCCATACTCATCTACGAGTACCACTTGCGCAACATGCGAAAGCGACTTGTGGAGTGCAAACGTTCTAGTAAGTTTTTCTAATAACATACGACTCACCTATGCAAATTTTATTAAATTATTTTTACTTTTTAGGAGTCTTCAAATACGTGTACGATAACTGGCTAAAAGACTATAAGGAGATGTTCGTCTTTGCGTGGACTGATAAGAGGCGCAACTTTGGTAATCGTACCACAAACAGAGTTGAGAGCCAACACGCCAACTTAAAGAGATACGTACTAGATGGGAGCTCGCTAGACCGTGTAGTTGGTTGTGTCCATGATATAGTTGAGACACAGTTCGGTGAAATAAGGAAGACTTTTCGAGATAGCATCGAAAAAAGAATGACCCACCACAAACACCCGTTGTTTCAACACCTACTTGGAAAAGTATCCCATACAGCCCTTGACTTGTTGAGGGGGGAGGCAATTAGGAAGCTAGATGTCTTGGAGCGCTTTCATTCATCATGTGGTTGCCAAATGTGGCACAGCTGTGGGTTGCCCTGTGCTTGTAGGATAGAAAAGTACATGCTTGAAGGTAATAATTGTTAAACGTACAACACTTGTGTGATATATTTCCGTTAATCCTGTGACTTAAACAATGTTGTTTTTAACCGTGCAGAGCGTCCGATTCAACTCGAAGACATAGACGTCTTCTGGCGGAAACTTAACTTCCAAAGTTGTAAATTGATAGACGATGACGTGGACGTGGTCGAAGAGCTAAATATTGTTAGACAACAATCAGAGTCGCACCCCCAACTCAGCAAAAAAACCTGATGTCAAAGATTAAAGCGGTGTTGACTCCAAAGAAATCTACCAAGAAACCACCGGTTGTCCAACAAAATACTCGTGGCCGACCAACAACAAAGCATGTACAACAAAGGTTGGACGAGGCCTCTCGTATAGATGAAGAATTGAGGAGAAGCTCATTCGGTGATGCAAACACGTGCTTTGAAGGTTCCCGACAAAGTAAGTACGATAAACCTCGCCACAGCTCGTACGTTCCGTCACAGGCCTCTCAGCAGTCGGTTATAAGGTCCCAAAAACCCAAAGCGAGCCTAAGCCGTTCAAAGAGTTCTAAGAAGAAAGAGACACGAGATGCTCACGGTTTTCCTTTAATCATTGGGGACGAGTACGTGGGAATCATCGAACAGTTTAAGTATGACATTCCGCTAGTGTTCCATCCGTACGTCTCGTGCATACGAGATGTGATGCCGGACGGTCATTGTGGGTTTCGGTCTGTGGCTGTGGGCTTAGGTATGGATCAGAGTTCATGGGGGCTCATTCGAAGGGACCTTGTCCAAGAAATGGATCAGAATGAATCGATCTGGTTCCCAATATTTGAAGCATGGGGTAAAGGTTATTTTTACACGCATCGTCAGGGCCTAATTTGGGATTCAGTGTCCGGTTGTGGGGGGGATCACTGGATGGACTTCCCCTTTGCAGGACTTCTTATTGCACAAACGTACGGTATCGGGGTGCACCTGTTAACGACAACCATGGGTATGGATTCAACTTTCTTCCCGATACTAAGTCCTCCGGCTAATCAACAACCATTGTTCATAACGCTTACACATGTAAACGAGAACCACTTCATACATGTTAAGCTGGAAGGGGATTATCCAATGCCACCAGCACACGGGCTATGGTTAACCCACCGAACACCCCATACGGAACAATGGGAAGATATGTACTTGCCACGTCTAGAATGGTATACATCGATAATGAATCCTCCGCCAAGATCAAACCCCAGTCTTAATTACATCGACAGTGATACGGAAGAATGATTTTTGTAATTAATAGTATTTTTTTTATTAATTCCTATCATTTTCTACAATTTCTATAAATTTTTTTATAATTTGTATCATTTTTCTATGATTAGAATTGATTAAAACAGGTTAATAACATTTAAAAAAAATTACAAATATACGACTCGTATAGAGCTAGACGTGTCGTATAGGGTTGACCAAAAGACCAATTAGCCCCTGGTATGCCCCCAATCTAGGCTTATTTCAGGGGCTAAAATGTCATTCTACCATCCCCAGACGCCTCGTATAGATCTATACGAGGCGTCTATTTGAGCAGGTTTTTGAAAATTTGAATTTTGAATATTTGAAAATCAAAATTTGAATTTTTTGAATAAGGACGATTCGTATAGATCTATACGCGGCGTCAATAGTGTCGGCAACAATTCTTTTTTTTTTTTAATTTGAATTTTGAAAATATTTTATGTTAATTACTAATATACCCCTGAAAATCCCCAGTATAGGCCTTTAACAGGGGCAAAATGGTAATTAACCATTCCAGAAATATCTTTTTGGATTGGTTAATTACCATTTTGCCCCTGAATAATGCCTACACTGGGGGCTTAACAGGGGCAAAATGGTCATTTAATAAAAAGGCAAGACGACACGTATAGATCTATACGAGGCGTTTATGCCTCGTATAAGGCTGGGGGGGCCTAGACGAGGCTGGTTATAACCCCAAACAAAAAAACCAAAAACACATACGGAGAATACACCTCTATACGCCTCGGATTCGTATTTCGACCGTACTTTCGAAGATTTGAAGCATCACTGGTACGTATTTCATCCCGTAGTTTAGTATTTTTGCCTTGTTTTTGCCTTTAGACCGTAGGTTTGCTCTGAAATTTGGTTTTTGTTGGGTTTGGGGGTTTGAACATGAGGTTGAAGATGAACCAGGAAGAACAGGACGCTGAGTATAGCCCTATACGAGGGCTATACGATCGACTGGATCGCATTGGATCGCATGCACATTGGATGCACATTGGATCGCATGCATCGATCGACGGGATGCGATGGACCAGCTTGCTGAGACGGCTAGAGTGCGTCGGTTTATACCTCTCGATTCGCCGTGGCATCGTCTTTTTGATTTGGCGCACACGCCGACCTACAGGGAGCTGCTGGTCGAGTTCCTTTCGTCATTCACATTTCACCCTCCTGGGGTCCCAGTGCCGCTTCCGTACCCAGATGCTCCCCCTCCGCCTGAGATTTCTTTCAGGCTCGCTGGCGTTTTGCGTACGATGACGCTAGCAGACTTTGCGGTGCGTTTTGGTTTATACATGCAGGGGAAGATCGAGACTGAGGTTTACACAGCGGGGCTAGTGGTGGTTGACAAACCCACTCTTCTAGGGTTTTGGCAGGTGATTGCGGGGGCAAATCATTGGGAGCACGATAAGTCGAAGGGGAGGGTGTCGTTTGTTATGGACCCACTGTACAGGTACGTACGTTTATTACGGCAATTATTGTGATTATGTGCATTGTTTATTAATCTCTGTTTCTGTATTTCGCTAACACTATCTGCAGGTATCTGCACCATTTGCTCGCTACTTCTATTTCAGCGCGCGGCTACAGCCGTGAGTGGTGTACGACCACAGATCTTTTTTTCCTTTATTGTTTGTTGTATAGGAGGCCGTGCGCGCTAGCACACGGTCTAGCCCAGTACTACGAATCCGCCCATCACCGGCAGGAGCGCAGATTTTTGTATGGCGGGGCATACGTGACCGTCATTGCCCGTTCATTTGGCCTCGTACTGCACGAGGACCCACATCTACGGACGCCGCCAGTCATGCCGACGCGGATGGGCATGCAGTCGCTGTGGGGGATGAGGGTAATCAGGAGGTTCCCCTTTGGCCCGCGGTTTAAAAACCGCGACGGGTGCATATGGACAGAGGAGCCCCTACCAGAGCACTTCGATCCTGTTTATCCTCCTGCAGATCCTGCTGATGCAGTGCCCGTGGAGGAGCCTCCATAGGATGTAGACGGTGCAGCGGTGCCACAACCACCGCCACCTGCCAGGGCGCCTCAGTTTCCACGTCACGCTATTCCAGGTCATGCCCCAGGAGCTACATCCGGATGTACGAGCCGAGCTTGACAGGCTCAACGATTTGGTAGGTTGGCTGGTACGGTGCGAGCAGGATAGACGAGAGAGAGAGGGATGGCCCCCGATACCGCTTCCACCGGCTCGAGCACCACATCAGCAGCAGCAGCCGCAGCAGCCACATCCAGATTCGGATTCGGATTTGGATGCATAGACCTGTTGTTGTTTTTATTTTTATTATGGATGTACAAACTTATCTTATATATTTTTGTTATGGATGTACAAAGTTATCTTATATATGTCATATTTATGTTTGTTTTCAGTTATTCGGTTACCTAATGATTGTTGTCTTAAATTGAGATAATACGGAAACAAAATATGTTTTGAATATAATACGGAAACAATATATCCCCTGAATATAATACGGAAACAATATTTGAACGAGATAAAATTTTAATCGGAAGAATAATATTTAAAAAAGTAAAATGTTAAAAACATTATAATATTTAATCGATATAATATATTTAAAGAGCCGATTTATAAAATAGTTGATTTTTAAAAAACAAAACTTTTTTTAAAACCAAAAAAATTTTCAACCTCAAAACACATCTTCAAAAACTATCAAAAAAACCATACCAAAACCCACCAAAACAGCCCTCATTTCAGCAAAAAAAAACCCAAGACTAGACGCCTCGTATAGGTCTGTACCCTTCGTATAGGGTTCCTTAAACTTTGTGTCTGACACCCTCTGAGACCCCCCTTGAATTCAGTGCTTAGACGCCTCGTATAGGCCTATACGAGGCGTCTAGGGCACAAAAAGTGTGGAAATAGGCGCAGAGAGTGCCCAAATATCTCCAGCCTTAATAATAAGTTAACTTGATTTTAGTGCAATCTATGTTGGTGATATTAGTGTCATTTAGGTATTTTATATAATTGGACTTGATTGCCAAATCAGAAATCATATTTCAAGATTAAAACAAGTTGGAAAGTTTAGAGTGCACATTTATCTTATGATTTTATACTCTCACAACAACAGAGGTCCGATAGCAGCGCCCCTAACAACGAGGTAAACTAGTGGGAGCTCGACTATGCTCTTGTAATACTTAGGGGTGCAAACGAACGGGAGCTCGACTATGCTCAAGCTTCACTACAAGAAATAAGGGTAATAGCGGCGACCTTATTAGCGGCGACAACCAATATGTCGCCGCTATTGGTCCAAGCCGCAATCCGGTGTCATGTGTTCAGCCATAGCCACACGATTGCTTATATCATCCAACGGGTGTAGATCGTTTGTATCAATAGCGGCGATGGTGCACATTAATAGCGGCGAGATAATGTCGCTGCTATTGGTCGACGTAATAAGATCAGATCTGCGCGTTATTTTCTTTCCCTCCACCTACTTTCCCCCAATTTTTTTGCCGCTCAACTCGGTTTCTTTCCAAAATCCGGCTAATATCTTCTTGTCTTCTTTAATTCGGTTAGTTTTAAGTTGAATATTTTGTTTATTTTGTTATGTAGGTTGTTTATTTCTTGGTTCTTGGTGAATGTAGGTTCTCCACCGGCACCGAATCGTCTCCACGGCCACCACCGGCACCACCTTGTCTCCACGGCCACCACCAGCACCACCTCTTCTGCTCGTTAAAAATAAGGTTAGTTTATGTTTAAATTAACTTTTAAATCTGTTTTAAGTTTATACGTATTTTTTTTTGTTTTTTTTTTAAATCTGCTCGTGCATAAACTGTTAGAACCCTAGTTTAGTGTTTGTAATGGCAAAAGTTGCGAGTTTGTGACACGGTTATCGGTTAAATATGTGAAACTGTTGAAACCCTAGTTTTAGTGAGTTAAATTAGTGTATATAATAATGGGTTAAATTCATAGGGGTTAGATCTTATTGCCAAAATCATGTATAGGGGTTAAGGTACATAAACTGTTAAAACCATAGTTTGGTGCTTTTAATGGAAATTTTTTTAGTTTGTAACAGGATTATCAGTTGAAGCAGTAAATTAGTACATATTTTTTTTTTGTTTTTTTTAGTAAACAAGTTAAGGTTTGAAGTTAAAACTACAAGTGTTAAACTATTATCTTAGCAAAACTTAAGTACAAAGGCCTTTGTGTAGTTAAATGGAACTTGTTTTTAGAAAATATGTAAAAAAAAGAGTGTCGCCGCTATTGGTCAACTTTCTTGTAGTGTATATATTTATCAATTTGATATTCGATGGAAGAAATATCTTCTAACATATTAACAAGCTTTTTAAGAAAACAAAGTATATACGTAAAGTAATAGGTACTTTTTTTGGCAAATAAAATTACGTATAAATTTATAACAAAAAAAGTAAAAAATAAGTCCAGTCAGCTCTGCATACCATACATTATCGATGACATAATTATGCGTATTTCTTAGCCGTATGGGTAATTAACTTCACTTAATATCTTTTTTTATCCTTATTGAACAAGCTTTTACATGTCACAATATATGTATTTTGTCATCATTCCATTAAATTACTACTATTTATATTCTTGTTTTCTATAAGCAACACTTTTAGTTGTGTGATGAGTAATACGTCAAATAGCCTCTTCCCATTGACCGGCATGATATTTGCTCTATTCTTTTAGAAAATTCATTCCTAAACCATAATGAGCTTAGAAATACCCGCCCGAAATTGATTTAGAAATTAATTTCGGGTTGTCCCAGTGTAATTTGGGACTGCTTTTTGAATACTTTATCTCATTTAGGATGTGAATGTGTATTACATGATTGTTTGTTTAAGAAGGATTCGGTTATCATTTTCTCTTTGCTCCTCGGGTATATATATTCTTACATATATACTTGGGAGCTAAGAGGAAATGCTGCCGAATTTTTCTTAAACAAACAACCATGTAATACACATTCATATATGAGATAAAGTGTTCAAAAAGTGGGTTTAGCAGCCTACCCTTGTCCTGCAAACCCTAAATTAAATTATCTTTCAGTTGCATAATGCCTATCGATAAAAGCTGGATTGATTCCCCACTTCAATCAGCTCACTAACAGCAAGGACTCAGGTCTTTTATCGCGATGTGTGAAAGAGTGCTCCCCAACCATAATGAAGTTAGATGTCCGTGTTCCAAATGTAAATGTTCCGGCTTAACAACCATCACAAAAATGAAACTCCATTTGGGGCGTACGGTTTTTTGGAAAGATTACATAAGGTGGGACTATCACGGCGAAAAATCTCAGCCTGCAGTTGTAGAAGTAGATAATGTTGTGCCACAAGAGGGTATGGAAAACGTTATTGAAGACATTAGGGGGAGCGTATGGAAGAAGATACAGACCGTAACCTGGAGATGTCGGGTGGAGAATCTAACGGTGTTGATGACGATTTTGAAGACATAATAAAGGATGTTGAATCTGAATTATATCCTGGTTGTACTAAGTTTTCTTCCCTTGACTTCTTAGCAAAGCTTATGAATCTAAAGGAGACGTCCCATTGGACTAATACTTCATTTGATGGTTTACTAAAGTTGTTGCAAGAATCAATGCCAATAGGCAACAAGATTCCCTCTACGCATTATGTAGTTAAGAAGAAATTTAAAAAGATTGGTTTGGATTATGAGATGATAGACGCGTGCGTAAATGATTGTGCTCTCTTCTGGAAAGAACACGAGTCGTTGCAAAATTGTCCCGTTTGTAATGAGAGTCGTTGGGTCGATAAAGACACAAAAGGCACGAAGGTAGCTCGCAAGGTGTTACGATACTTTCCTTTGACGCCTAGACTTCGGAGTTTGTATTGTTCAAGGCACACGGCAAAAGATATGATATGGCATAGTACTGAACGTTCAGAAGATGGGACCATGAGGCATCCAGTTGATGGATCTTCATGGCAAGACTTTGATAGGAAGTACCCAAACTTCGCGATGGAGCCACGAAATGTTCGCTTGGGGCTTGCAGCTGACGGTTTTAATCCGTTTAACGGTAACGGACCCTCGACTCATAGCACATGGCCGGTTATACTCACCACATACAATTTACCTCCATGGCTATGCATGCGGGAGTCCACATTCATGTTGACCTTGTTGATTCCTGGCCCTAAATCACCTGGGAAAGACATGGATATTTACCTTAGACCGTTAGTGGATGAGCTTAAACATTTGTGGCACTCAGGTGTACGTACTAAAGACGCAACAACAAACGAATTCTTCACAATGAAGGCGGCGTTGTTATGGACCATAAACGACTTTCCAGCCCGTAGTAGTCTATCAGGTTGGAGCGGGCAGGGCTACATGGCATGCCCGACTTGCAACGAAGACACTCCTTCAATTCGTGTAGCTGGTAAATGTGTGTATGTTGGTCATCGCCGGTTCTTAGATGCCAACCATGTGACACCCCAGGAAAACCGGGAAAACCATACAACTTAACTAGCTTCCTCAGTGAGTGCCATCAAATTTCGGGACGAAATTTCTTTCAACTTGGGGATGATGTGACAACTCGAAATTTAGAACCTTTCGTTGTGTCTCGATGTAACGTGTTTGAACATATATGACTAATTGAATGGTTAGATTATATGATCTATGTATGTACATTCTATGTGACTATGTGCTAGGTGTATACGTATGCGTGTATGTATGTGAACTAAAACAACAAGGACCCGACTCGAGACCATGTGGTCTCGAGTGAACAGTAACCATTAGGCCGGTTTGGGCCTTTGGCCGGTTGGGCCATTTGGGCCGTAAACCCTCATCCGAAACCCTTTAGGGTGCACCACTTGAACTAGTATATATATATCACACTAGCTAACCTTGTCATTTTTGATCAACACACACCCACACTCTCACTCTTCCCTCTCTAAAAACCCTTGAAACCAAACATCACCTTCACTCCCTCATTCTCGGATTTCTGGACTCTTGGATCGGCTCACACACGAAATCGGTTGGAAGCTCACACACCTCCTCAAAACCCATCAACCGGTTAGTGTTCTTGATGTTTATTGTTGAATGTTAGTGATTCATGTTGTGTTTTGGTGTTTGGATTGATGGTCATGACATTATGTTTGCTTGCTAAGAGGTTTGCTTGATAGAAAATAGCTATTTGTTGTCAAGTGATGATACTATATGCATGATTGTGATAAATTGGTTAACATGCCTTGATTTCGGATATATTGCATGATGGGTTATGATATCTTGTGTTTAAGTGAAGTTTAAACTACTAGTTGTTGATGTTCATGAAACCGGTTTACACATGTCATGTAATCGGCTTAATAGAGGACCGAATTGTGGTATTAAGTTCAAGTGTTTTGATAGTTGTTCATGTTGTAATTAGGATAATGCATAATGTGCTTGAACAAGGGTTGAATGTGTTATGAAGATGTTTTTGAATATATGAAGAACATGATGAATAAGTGAAGAACAACTTGAATATGCAATGAAAGTGTGTTGAATATTTGAAATCTGCACTGTTTGATCCATTTTGGGTAAATATTAGACAACAAAACATGTTTAGTGGATAGTACGTAATTCTGCATGAATTCTATTGGATAGTACAATCTGCGAAGGATCAGCAGCTGCTGGGGAGTCGGAACCCCTGGTTGCGACTCGAAATCTCCACGTTGCGACACCAGTTGCGAGTCGAGAACACCTGGTTGCGACTCGCAACCATAACATGACAAGCCGAGACCACAGGTTGCGACACAGGTTACGAGTCCCGTTACGACTCGAAACCTTAGCATGATCAGCCGAAACCATGGTTGCGACATAGGTTGCGACTCGCAACCATCCATGATCAACACAAACAGCATGACCCGCAACCATGCTTGCGAGTCCGGTTGCGACTCGAAACCACGCTCATTGGGCTGGCTTAATTATGGGCCTACGTTAATGGGTCAGGCTTATGGACTTCTGTGTTACTGTTGACGTATTGTTTGGGCCTGTTATCACGAGCCCAACTGTTAGGGCCTCACACTTAGACTTTGGGTTGTATATGACTGTTAACTGTGAGCTGTTGATGTTGAACATGTTTGCCATAATCAATACCTGTGTACAATACGTGTTGAACATTCGTGCACTGCTTGGCTTGAATCTGATACGAATAATATCTGTGATAGGACCTAATTGATTTCCTGCAATTTGATTAACTTTTCTGTGTTACTGCCGAGCAAACCAAGGTGAGTTCACACCCTCTACAAAGCATGGGATTCCCAGGGGTCGGGAATTGGGGTTAAGGAACAGGGTTCCTCGTCCTCCTTGGGTAGGACAGCAAAGGTTCAGGAATGTAATTCCTCGTCCTCACGGACAGATATCTCGTACTAGACCAAAACTCTATCACGAAGTCCCTCATTTTTATATCGACTTAATCGCCGGGCCAATGGCGAGCGGGTCATTAGTTAGATAGCGCTATTTAGGTCTGACAAACCTCACACCGTGCCGCAGAGGACGGGCGTGAACTAATGGATCTGGGGCACGTCAATGATGATAGACATTGACAGTTTCAGGGCACTTAAACATGACTACAGTCAGCAGTCGATATGGTAACGAGTCTAGTGTATACATGGGGTAGCCCCCACGGCCGAAATGCCAGATAACTACACGGGGTAGCCCCCACGGCTGGATAGCCAGAGTAACCGGGAATGAACAAGTCACGTTTTCAACTATGGGGTAACCCCCACGGCAGGATGCCAGCTAAAGGAAACTGTTTTCGAAACAACTTAAAACGAACACCCAACCGTGAACTCACTCAACTAGTTGTTGACTCGTTACTACATGCTTTGCAGGTCCTTAGGTTCTTAGCTGGAGCTTGCATGGAGGAGGATCGTTGTGGGATATGGACGACTGTGTGTCCACGTTAAACTATGAAACAATTAAACTTATGTTTTGATTTAAGACTTATGCTTCCGCTTGCAACTTAACTAAGTTTTGTTTGAACACCAATTGTATTGGGTGGATTTTTATAACTACTTATATGCTTGTTCAATATGATTGGTGGCTGGATCCTGGTCAGTCACGCCTCCAAGCGGTAGTACTCCGCAGGTGGATTTTGGGGGTGTGACAGATTGGTATCAGAGCCATTGGTTATAGAGAACTTGGTTTTAATAAAGGGGAAAACGTTTTTGTTAAAACCAGACTATAACCTGTACAGTGCTCAACGGTCCACAACGATGCTTCACTCCACATGCAAGGCTCGACATTCTAGGTAATATGATCTGTGTATATATTGCCTACTTGTTAGTGACATGGTACATTGCTTATGGTATGCTTGGTTAGTATAACCACTGTTGCTTGAACACGTGCGTGCTTACTCTATCCTATCATCGCACTTTCGCGAACCCCACTCACTCGCGTTCTTCTTGATATGAAGATCATGTCTGGACGCGTTAACATGACACAAGCCCAGTTGACGGCTCTGATCAACGAACGAGTTGCCGCAGCACTTGCAGCTGCACACGCAGGAGGTATATCCTGCAGTCCGAACTCATTCTAGGGTCTTTAGGATCCTACTCTCGTGAACCAACCTTTGTGTTAAACTCTGTCTTTTCTTTCACCTACGATAGGTCAGCATGTTCAACCACCCGTGTGCACTTTTAAGACTTTCATGGACTGCCGACCAACTACTTTTAGCGGCACTGAAGGAGCAGTAGGTCTCCTACACTGGTTTGAGAAGCTAGAATCTGTGTTCGAAATGTGCGAATGCCCTGAGGCGCGCAGGGTGAAATACGCTACTGGTACACTCGAGGGTTTAGCCCTCACATGGTGGAACGCTCAAGTTCAGATGCTAGGGTTGGTTGCTGCCAACGCCACCCCATGGGAAACTTTCAAGGAAATGATCAAGGAGGAATACTGCAGTCGTGATGAGATTCACAAACTCGAGGTGGAGTTCTTCAACCTCAAGATGACGGGGTCCGAAATTGAAGCTTATGTGAAAAGGTCGAACGAACTGGCAATTCTGTGCCCTACTATGGTGGATCCTCCCATCAAACGCATCGAACTGTTTCTTCAGGGCTTAGTGCCGGAAATCCAAAGTCATGTGACTTCAGCGAACCTCGCCACCTACCAGCAAACCGTTCAGTTGGCTCACCGTCTCACGGATCAAGCGGTGGAGCAGAACAAGTTACCAAAACGCATTGGCGCTGCAACTACTACTGGTACCCCTAGTGACAACAAACGGAAGTGGGATGGAACTTCAAGTAAGGGTTCGACTTCTGTTCAGTCCCAGTCTCAGCAGAGAAAGACTGAGGACTACAAGAGCCCTAATCAGCAATCGTCTGGTGGTGGATACAAAGGAAATCATCCCAAATGCAATCGCTGCAGCCTGCACCACAGCGGACCATGCACCAGGGGCAACTGTCATCGGTGCAACAAGCCTGGTCACGCTGCAAAGGATTGCAGGAGCTTGTACCCCGCCAATCAGAATCGTCAGCAAGCTCAACAGAACCAGCGCCAGCAACAGCAACAGGGTGATAACAAAGGGTGCTTTCAGTGTGGAGCTGAAGGCCACTTCAAGAGAGACTGTCCTCAACTGAACAGGAACCAGAACAACAACAACAACAATAACAACAATCAGGGGAATGGTAACAATGGGAACAACAACAACAATGGCGCCAGGGGGCGAATGTTTGTGATTGGCCAAGGTGAAGCTAGGAACGACCCCAATGTTGTGGCGGGTAAGTTCCTTCTCGACGACTTTTATGTTTCAGTTTTATTTGATTCGGGTGCCGATACTAGCTACGTGTCACTAGAAGTTAGTCGAATGCTTAAGCGTATTCCAACACCTTTGAACAACAAGCACACCGTAGAGCTAGCAAATGGTAAGAGTTTAGAAGCCACACACGTAGTCAAGGGTTGTAAACTTATTCTCGCTGACCAAACCTTCTCTATCGACCTCATTCCTATTGTCTTGGGTAGTTTCGACGTTGTCATTGGGATGGATTGGTTATCCCAACACCGAGCAGAGATTCTTTGCAACGAGAAGGTTGTCCGTATTCCAGGTCCCGGTGGTGAACCTCTCATGATTCATGGCGACAAGAGGAGTGCTGTTGAGAACGTCATTTCTCTCCTAAAGGCCCAAAAGTGCTTGCGAAAGGGCCACACTGCTATTTTAGCTCTCGTTACTGACACCTCAGAAAAAGAGAAGAAGATAGAAGATTTTCCAGTTGTACGCGATTATCCAGAGGTATTTCCTGAGGAATTACCTGGTCTTCCGCCTCATCGCCAAGTCGAGTTTCAGATTGAACTAGCTCCTGGAGCTGCGCCTATAGCTCGTGCACCTTATCGTTTAGCCCCATCAGAGTTGAAAGAACTCTCCACGCAACTACAAGAACTCTTGGATAAGGGTTTTATTCGTCCTAGCTCATCGCCCTGGGGAGCTCCAGTATTATTTGTGAAGAAGAAAGACGGTACTTTCAGAATGTGCATCGACTACCGAGAACTCAACAAGGTGACGGTGAAGAATCGTTATCCTCTACCGCGTATCGACGACTTGTTCGACCAGTTGCAAGGATCGAGCTACTATTCGAAGATCGATTTGAGATCGGGTTATCACCAACTGAGAGTCCGGGAAGAGGACGTCTCCAAGACAGCTTTTAGAACGCGTTACGGACACTATGAGTTTTTGGTCATGCCTTTTGGGATGACAAACGCACCTGCGGTTTTCATGGACTTGATGAACCGAGTGTGCAAGCCTTACCTGGACAAGTTCGTTATAGTCTTCATCGACGACATCCTGATCTATTCCAAGAGTCGGGAGGAACACGAGCAGCATCTGCGACTTATACTGGAACTCCTTCGAACAGAACAGCTTTATGCAAAGTTCTCGAAATGCGACTTCTGGCTTCGAGAAGTCCATTTCCTAGGCCACGTGGTGAACAAGGATGGGATTCACGTTGATCCATCCAAGATAGACTCGATTAAGAACTGGCCTGCACCTCGTACACCAAAGGAAATTCGCCAATTCTTGGGTTTGGCAGGATACTACCGGAGATTTATAAAGGATTTTTCTAAGATTGCACAGCCTCTCACCTCACTAACGCAGAAGGGCGTTGTTTATCGCTGGGGAAACGCACAGGAGTTGGCATTTCAGCACCTAAAGGATAGACTTTGTAGCGCACCTATCCTTTCCTTGCCGGAAGGCACAGACGATTTTGTGGTTTACTGCGACGCATCAATTCAAGGTCTTGGTTGCGTGTTGATGCAACGAGATAAAGTTATAGCTTACGCCTCACGCCAACTCAAGGTTCATGAAAAGAACTACACTACGCACGATTTAGAGCTGGGAGCTGTTGTTTTTGCACTTAAGTTATGGCGGCATTACCTGTATGGTACCAAGTGCGCGATCTACACCGACCACAGGAGCCTCGAGCATATCTTCAAGCAGAAGGAACTGAATATGCGACAACGACGATGGGTCGAACTTCTGAATGACTACGAGTGCTCAATCAGGTATCACCCGGGCAAGGCCAATGTTGTGGCTGACGCCCTCAGTCGGAAGGACACTGCACCGAAACGCGTGCGAGCTTTACAGCTCACGATCCATTCTAGCCTTCCCTCCCAGATACGAGCTGCTCAGATAGAAGCACTGAAACCAGAAAATGTCAGGGCTGAAGCCCTACGCGGATCAAGGCAACGATTGGAACAGAAGGAAGACGGTGCTTACTACGTAACGGGACGCGTTTGGATCCCACTCTATGGCAACCTACGAGAGCTTGTGATGGACGAAGCACACAAGTCTCGCTACTCAGTACACCCTGGATCAGATAAGATGTATCATGACATCAAGACTACGTACTGGTGGCCTAGCATGAAGGCCCACATAGCAACCTACGTCAGCAAGTGTTTGACCTGTGCGAGGGTCAAGTCGGAATACCAGAAACCATCAGGCCTACTCCAACAACCAGAAATACCTCAATGGAAATGGGAGCAAATTTCCATGGATTTTGTTACTGGCCTACCTAGATCCCAGCGCGGGAACGACACTATTTGGGTGATCGTGGATCGACTCACAAAGTCTGCACACTTCTTGGCTATCAAGGAGACGGATAAGTTCTCCACTCTTGCAGAAGTATACCTCAAGGAAGTTGTTTCGAGGCACGGGGTGCCCACCTCCATTATCTCAGATCGAGATGCACGTTTTACTTCTGAGCTGTGGCAAGCAATGCACAAATCCTTTGGCTCACGATTAGACATGAGCACAGCGTACCATCCTCAGACGGACGGGCAGTCCGAGCGCACTATTCAAACCTTAGAAGACATGCTTCGTGCATGTGTAATCGACTTTGGCAACCGCTGGGAAAAGCATCTACCACTTGTGGAATTCTCGTACAATAACAGCTACCACACCAGCATTGGAGCTGCTCCGTTTGAGGCATTGTACGGACGTAAATGCCGGTCTCCCCTTTGCTGGGCAGAGGTGGGAGAAAGTCGGATCACTGGCCCAGAATATGTGGTAGATACAACCGAGCAAATCGCTCAAATACGAAAACGCATGACGGCCGCTCGCGAACGTCAGAAAGTTTACGCCGACATGGGCAGGAAACCACTTGAGCTCCAGGTTGGGGAGCGGGTACTACTCAAAGTTTCACCCTGGAAGGGTGTGATTCGTTTTGGTAAACGCGGTAAACTTAACCCACGATACGTTGGACCTTTCGAGGTCATTGAGAAAATAGGCAGGGTGGCCTACAGATTAAACTTACCAGCGGAACTCGGTGCAGTTCACAACGTTTTTCACGTGTCGAATCTGAAGAAGTGTCCGTCAGATGAAACCCACGTAGTTCCTTTGAAGGAACTCACTATCGACGAGCAGTTACGATTCGTCGAGGAACCAGTCGAGATCACGGACCGGGATGTTAAGGTCCTCAAGAGTACTAGAATACCTCTCGTTCGAGTTCGTTGGAACTCACGTCGCGGCCCAGAGTTCACCTGGGAGCGCGAAGATCAGATGAAACAAAAGTATCCCCAACTGTTCGCAAACAGTACAACCACTACTGAGGCTGAAGCTACGGAATTTCGGGACGAAATTCCAGATCAACGGGGGGAGGATGTGACACCCCAGGAAAACCGGGAAAACCATACAACTTAACTAGCTTCCTCAGTGAGTGCCATCAAATTTCGGGACGAAATTTCTTTCAACTTGGGGATGATGTGACAACTCGAAATTTAGAACCTTTCGTTGTGTCTCGATGTAACGTGTTTGAACATATATGACTAATTGAATGGTTAGATTATATGATCTATGTATGTACATTCTATGTGACTATGTGCTAGGTGTATACGTATGCGTGTATGTATGTGAACTAAAACAACAAGGACCCGACTCGAGACCATGTGGTCTCGAGTGAACAGTAACCATTAGGCCGGTTTGGGCCTTTGGCCGGTTGGGCCATTTGGGCCGTAAACCCTCATCCGAAACCCTTTAGGGTGCACCACTTGAACTAGTATATATATATCACACTAGCTAACCTTGTCATTTTTGATCAACACACACCCACACTCTCACTCTTCCCTCTCTAAAAACCCTTGAAACCAAACATCACCTTCACTCCCTCATTCTCGGATTTCTGGACTCTTGGATCGGCTCACACACGAAATCGGTTGGAAGCTCACACACCTCCTCAAAACCCATCAACCGGTTAGTGTTCTTGATGTTTATTGTTGAATGTTAGTGATTCATGTTGTGTTTTGGTGTTTGGATTGATGGTCATGACATTATGTTTGCTTGCTAAGAGGTTTGCTTGATAGAAAATAGCTATTTGTTGTCAAGTGATGATACTATATGCATGATTGTGATAAATCGGTTAACATGCCTTGATTTCGGATATATTGCATGATGGGTTATGATATCTTGTGTTTAAGTGAAGTTTAAACTACTAGTTGTTGATGTTCATGAAACCGGTTTACACATGTCATGTAATCGGCTTAATAGAGGACCGAATTGTGGTATTAAGTTCAAGTGTTTTGATAGTTGTTCATGTTGTAATTAGGATAATGCATAATGTGCTTGAACAAGGGTTGAATGTGTTATGAAGATGTTTTTGAATATATGAAGAACATGATGAATAAGTGAAGAACAACTTGAATATGCAATGAAAGTGTGTTGAATATTTGAAATCTGCACTGTTTGATCCATTTTGGGTAAATATTAGACAACAAAACATGTTTAGTGGATAGTACGTAATTCTGCATGAATTCTATTGGATAGTACAATCTGCGAAGGATCAGCAGCTGCTGGGGAGTCGGAACCCCTGGTTGCGACTCGAAATCTCCACGTTGCGACACCAGTTGCGAGTCGAGAACACCTGGTTGCGACTCGCAACCATAACATGACAAGCCGAGACCACAGGTTGCGACACAGGTTACGAGTCCCGTTACGACTCGAAACCTTAGCATGATCAGCCGAAACCATGGTTGCGACATAGGTTGCGACTCGCAACCATCCATGATCAACACAAACAGCATGACCCGCAACCATGCTTGCGAGTCCGGTTGCGACTCGAAACCACGCTCATTGGGCTGGCTTAATTATGGGCCTACGTTAATGGGTCAGGCTTATGGACTTCTGTGTTACTGTTGACGTATTGTTTGGGCCTGTTATCACGAGCCCAACTGTTAGGGCCTCACACTTAGACTTTGGGTTGTATATGACTGTTAACTGTGAGCTGTTGATGTTGAACATGTTTGCCATAATCAATACCTGTGTACAATACGTGTTGAACATTCGTGCACTGCTTGGCTTGAATCTGATACGAATAATATCTGTGATAGGACCTAATTGATTTCCTGCAATTTGATTAACTTTTCTGTGTTACTGCCGAGCAAACCAAGGTGAGTTCACACCCTCTACAAAGCATGGGATTCCCAGGGGTCGGGAATTGGGGTTAAGGAACAGGGTTCCTCGTCCTCCTTGGGTAGGACAGCAAAGGTTCAGGAATGTAATTCCTCGTCCTCACGGACAGATATCTCGTACTAGACCAAAACTCTATCACGAAGTCCCTCATTTTTATATCGACTTAATCGCCGGGCCAATGGCGAGCGGGTCATTAGTTAGATAGCGCTATTTAGGTCTGACAAACCTCACACCGTGCCGCAGAGGACGGGCGTGAACTAATGGATCTGGGGCACGTCAATGATGATAGACATTGACAGTTTCAGGGCACTTAAACATGACTACAGTCAGCAGTCGATATGGTAACGAGTCTAGTGTATACATGGGGTAGCCCCCACGGCCGAAATGCCAGATAACTACACGGGGTAGCCCCCACGGCTGGATAGCCAGAGTAACCGGGAATGAACAAGTCACGTTTTCAACTATGGGGTAACCCCCACGGCAGGATGCCAGCTAAAGGAAACTGTTTTCGAAACAACTTAAAACGAACACCCAACCGTGAACTCACTCAACTAGTTGTTGACTCGTTACTACATGCTTTGCAGGTCCTTAGGTTCTTAGCTGGAGCTTGCATGGAGGAGGATCGTTGTGGGATATGGACGACTGTGTGTCCACGTTAAACTATGAAACAATTAAACTTATGTTTTGATTTAAGACTTATGCTTCCGCTTGCAACTTAACTAAGTTTTGTTTGAACACCAATTGTATTGGGTGGATTTTTATAACTACTTATATGCTTGTTCAATATGATTGGTGGCTGGATCCTGGTCAGTCACGCCTCCAAGCGGTAGTACTCCGCAGGTGGATTTTGGGGGTGTGACAAACCATCCATGGAGAACAAGTCTCGACTTTAACGGGAGACCCGAGACACGAGGCCCTCCGAGACAGTTTAGTCCTGCTGACATAGAAGCTCAACACGGTCGTCTACCTCATCGTCTACCAGGAAAGCATCCATCTTTTGGAGGTGGGAGGATAAACCGAGCAGATTTTGAGCTAAACTGGACCAAACGAAGCATATTTTTCGAACTTGAGTATTGGTCTTCTTTGCAGCTGAAGCACAACTTAGATGTAATGCATATCGAGAAAAATGTGTGCGACAGCTTGCTTGGTACTCTCTTAATGAATGAGAAGACCAAAGACACACCAAACGCACGAAATGACTTGCAAAAACTAAATATCCGGCCGACACAGTGGTTGAAACAATCGGGTAGCAAGTTCTTAAGTCCCCACCCAAAGTACTCATTCAAGTCCGATGATCAAAAGCTTTTCTGTGAATTTATAAAAAATATTAAACTACCAGATGGGTTTGGATCTAATATCAGCAAGAGGGTGACAGATAACAATTCTAACATTACTGGGTTGAAATCTCATGACTGTCATATTCTCATGCAACGTTTGATACCGATTGGGGTTAGAGGGCTTTTGACAAAAGATACATCTACACCAATGGTAGACCTTTGTATGTTTTTTAAGCAACTTTGTTCCAGAACACTATTGGTTGAAGATATGAGGAAAGCAAAGGATGACATTCTTACCATCCTATGCAAGTTAGAGATGATCTATCCTCCGGCATTTTTTGACATTATGGTTCATTTACTTGTTCATTTACCTGATGAAGCGATTGCGGGAGGTCCAGTAGCTTTCAGATGGATGTATGAAAGGTACATGAAAAAACTAAAAAAGTATGTCAGAAACCCGACAAGGCCGGAAGGTTGTATAGCTGAAGGTTATGTGCTTGAAGAAGCTCTAACATTTTGTTCAATGTATCTTCAAGATGTTCAGACTAAGTTCAATCGCCCAGATAGAAACGAGGATGTCGTTGTTAAAAAATGTAAGTTTTGGGTATTTGAGTCTAAATGTCGTCCGGCAAGCGCAACGAAGAGCAAATATCTTTCAACCATTGAAAAAAGCAAGTTGGAATGGTTTGTTCTCGAAAACTGCGCAGAAGTCAGGGAGTACATGAAGTGAGTGTTCCTATCTTTACTTTTCGCAATATGTTAATGTTAATTACTATTTTCTCTTCCTTACTTGCTTATATATGTCATTAATGTAGTGAGTTCATATCTACACATCCCCAAGATGATCTTAAAACGAAATTTCCGGGGTGGTTTCTTAATAAGGTATAAAACATATATAACATGCATTACTCTACATTGGTTATGTAATACATATATAACAAGCATTCTTACTCTATATTTGTTAGGTCCATTCGATGAAAACACAAAATTCTCCAGAATTCCACCCAGAGTTGTATGCCCTTTCAATTGGTGCGAAAATAAATGCTGAAACTTACGCTGGTTGCATAGTCAACGGTGTTAGGTTTATGACACTAGAACGTGATGCAAAACGCGCAACGCAAAACTCTGGGGTAGAAGTGGTCGGAGAGAACGGTGTGAAATTTTATGGCCAATTAGAAGAAATTATTGAGTTGAATTATATAAATGGTTATTCAACTGTCCTATTTCGGTGCAAGTGGTTTGATACTCGAAGGGGTGTAAAGTATGACAATAATATCACCAGTATAAGCACTGAACGTGAATGGGACAAAGATGATCAACTCATATTTGCTTCGCAAGCCAAACAAGTGTTCTTCATCCAAGAACCGTCTCGAAACAAAAAAAATAAACTTAGATGGGTAGTCGAGAACATTAATCATCGAAAAATTTGGGATCGGCCATTAAATGATAACCGCGTCGAGCCGGTTAAAAATGCTGATGACGACTTAGAAGATATTGACGTTGTCCACAACAACTCTTCATCTGACTGTCCACTTGTCATCGACCTCACCCAATACTTTCAAATTGGGTCTTCTCATGTTACTTCAGGTGAGCCTGCAACTGAAGTTGGTTCCCCAACGACTACCGTCGATGAAGTGTTGGAGGTCGAGACTGATGTTGATGAGGACGATCCCGATTATGACATCGAGTCTGATTAAGAGAAAACTTATTGTAATTTATATTAGTTAGTATTTGAAAAACACTTGTTGAAATATTTATCTGCATATTAGTTAAACTTGTTGTACTTTCTACTAATTTCTATTTGATACACTTGTTTTAACATTTGTAACTTTTTAGGAAATATGTTTTCTTTGTGGTTTGTATTTGTTTACCTGATGGCGGATGTGATGCCCCGAGGACATAGGGGAGACGGAGCTGGGGATCCACCAAATCCGGATCCTTTTCGGAGAGGGACGCATGAGATTGACGGTAAGTTATCAATTATTATTTTAGTACTTTTATTACATTTATTATAAATGTTGTCAATGTTGTCACTAATTATATTTAATTCTATTTTAATTGCAGCGGTTCCCCCAAGGAAAGTTAGGGGGAAAGCCAAAAATCAAAAGCTTCGCAGGATGGTCAAAGCGGGGGGGCGCGTCTCTCTTACATTCGATAGGGATGTAACGTATACCCCTGTTGGTGTACCGAGCGACTTATTTTCACGCGAGGCGGGTTTGTACATGTGGCGGACCATCCCTTTTGATAGAATGGGTTGGGGGAAAGTTCCGACTCCTTATAAGGAGGCCGTGATGAACCACCTAAAGGTAAATAAGTTAGGCCATTTATTGGTGTTAAACGGCTGCATACGGGTGCAAAAACGCAGCCGTTTGCAGCCGTTTAAAGGCGCGTTTACGCCTACAAACACGGCAGCAAACGGGTGTAAAAACGCAGCCGTTTGCTGATGCGTTTGCAGCCGTAAACGCGCCGTTAAACGGCTGCAAACACAGCAACAAACGGCTGTGTTTTTACACCCGTTTGCTGCTGCGTTTGCAGCCGTAAACGGGTGCAATAACGCAGCCGTTTGTAGCCGTAAACGTGACGTTAAACGGCTGCATACGGGTGCAAAAACGCAGCCGTTTGCAGCCGTTTAAAGGCGCGTTTATGCCTACAAACGCAACAGCAAACAGGTGTAAAAACGCAGCCGTTTGCTGATGCGTTTGCAGCCGTAAACGCGCCGTTAAACGGCTGCAAACACAGCAACAAACGGCTGTGTTTTTGCACCCGTTTGCTGCTGCGTTTGCAGCCGTAAACGGGTGCAATAACACAGCCGTTTGTAGCCGTAAACGTGACGTTAAACGGCTGCATACGGGTGCAAAAACGCAGCTGTTTGCAGCCGTTTAAAGGCGCGTTTACGCCTACAAACGCAGCAGCAAACGGGTGTAAAAACGCAGCCGTTTGCTGATGCGTTTGCAGCCGTAAACGCGCCGTTAAACGGCTGCAAACACAGCAACAAACGGCTGTGTTTTTGCACCCGTTTGCTGCTGCGTTTGCAGCCGTAAACGGGTGCAATAACGCAGCCGTTTGTAGCCGTAAACGTGACGTTAAACGGCTGCATACGGGTGCAAAAACGCAGCCGTTTAAAGGCGCGTTTACGCCTACAAACGCAGCAGCAAACGGGTGTAAAAACGCAGCCGTTTGCTGATGCGTTTGCAGCCGTAAACGCGCCGTTAAACGGCTGCAAACACAGCAACAAACGGCTGTGTTTTTGCACCCGTTTGCTGCTGCGTTTGCAGCCGTAAACGGGTGCAATAACGCAGCCGTTTGTAGCCGTAAACGTGACGTTAAACGGCTGCAAACGCAGCAACAAACGGGTATAAAAACGCCACCGTTTGCTGCCGCGTTTGCAGCCGTAAACGCTAGGTTAATGTTTTAACGTTTTTATAAAATGTTTTAACAATTGTATTTAATTCCTAGGAGAATTTCAATTTCGATGAAGTTGAACAGGATTTGGAGGCGCGCGACTTAAAAGGCGGCATTAGACAAGTGCTTATGAAGCGGTACTCCGACCGCAAGAACTACGCTAAGAAAGAATTTCGTGATAATGGAGGTTATGCCGATGTCGAAAGTGCAAGGGCACACCACCCCGAGGATATGCCTTATGAAAACTGGCTGAGAACCATTGATCACTTCTTGGACCCCAAATATATTGCAAGAAGTGAGGCAAACACAAGAGTCCGCCAACTTCAACAATTCCCAAACCGTGGGGGTACATCATCATACAGTAGCACCGCCTACAAACATGTAATGTTTTATATGTGTGTGTTTGTATGTTTATGTTTATTTAACGTCTCATCTAAGTTTTAATGTTAAACAGGGTTTGAAACGTCTTGATACGTACCGCAAAACTCACACCGATAAAGATGGGAATTTTGTTGACCCGGTAGCCGAGCAGAATTATGTAAGTATCTATCTAATATATATATATATATATATATATATATATATATATATATATATATATATATATATTTATTTATATTTATATGAGTAAATTACAACCGGTGTCCTTTACGTTTGTACCCTTTTAACTAAAGATATTACAGAGTCGAAGCTGTAAAAAATGGGTTTGAATTGCTGTTAAAAGGGGGGGTTTATATAGGCTGTTAAAAATAGGTTTACTTGTTGTTACAAAATAGGTTTAATTGCTGTTATATAGGCTGCAAATGCTACCTAAAAGCTGTAAACAAAGGAGGGTTTATATAGGCTGTTAAAAATAGGTTTAATTGCTGTAAAAAAAGGGGGGTTTGAATTGCTGTTAAATGCAGTTAAAAATGGGTCAATTTGTTGTCAAAATTAAACTAGTTTAGCACTAAAGGACATAGGGTGTTAAAAACTAATAACATAAAGGACGGAGCCTGTAACATCTTTAGTTAAAGGACACCGGTTGTAATATGGTAGAAACGTAAAGGACACCAGTTGTAATTTACTCTATTTGTATTTATATTTAATCATCTTCGTAAAATACAGCTTAATCTAGAACGCGAGATTATGGGCGGAGAAAGCAGCGGTTCTAACCAGCCGAATGAGGCTGCCGTGTTTCAGAACGTTTTGGGTGATCGACGAGGATGGTTCCGGGGGCTTGGGCCTAAACCTTCGAATAAGCCATCGAACACTTGTAGTGCGCAACCTCAAACCGCACAACCCTTTTCGGAGGTAAACTATACAATTTGACTTCAAAAATATAGTAAACCAACTATATGTTTTTGCTAATAATATTGGGTTTGATATGTGTTAATGTAGGAATACGTTTCGACTTTGTTCCAAAGTCCGGCATTTGTAAACCAACTTGAATCCTTTCTTGCGGCGAGGGGAAAGCAAGTCACACCCGACGATGAGTATGACGATGACGACCTAACTTGAATCCTTGCGGCTATTTTGTACGGATATTTTAGAATGTTATTTTTCGGATTTTTTAGGATGTTTATTGTACGGAAATGTTTTATGCGATTTTAGTATGTAAAGCATTATGTTTGTTTAGTCTGTTTGTGTTGCGTAAAACTTGGAAATTGGCAGGTTTGTTCATAACGGAAAACACTGCAAATACAGCAAAAAATTAAAAAAAAAAAATTCACTTTTAGCGGCGACATATGTCGCCGCTATTGATCGAAAACTATTAGTGAAGACATTTTTAGCGAAGACATATGTCGCCGCTAAAAGTCCTAATCATTAGCGGCGACACCTACCAATAGCGACGACATATAGACCTTTAGCGTCCAAGATTTAGCGGCGACTCAATAGCGGCGATTTGTCGCCGCTATTAGCTTTAGCGGCGACAAAATGGACTATTAGCGGCGACTTTTGTCGCCGCTATTGGCCGACTTTCTTGTAGTGCTTGTTTAACTTAAAGCTTGAGCTCGAGATCGGCTCGGTTCGAGCTTAGTTTTTAAAGCTCGGGCTCGACTCATAGGAAGTTTTTAAGCATGAGCTCGAACCATTTTTTTTTTGTAAAATAGCTTATGTTAATTATAATTATTATCTTATATACATTTATATATATATATATATATTTAATATATTAATTATAAATTGTATAAATAATGGACTCGTTTATTAAGCAAGCTTATTTTTAAGCTCGGGTTCGGGCTCGAGCTCATCTAAACTCGGCTTATTAAAAGCTTTTTTTTCGAGCTCACCTTGAGTAGCTCGGCTCGTTTCCACCCCGTGTATAATACCCCACTTAATTATGTAATACAATCACAATCACAATTACCAAACGTTCATTTTGTCTTGGCTCGATTTTGGTTTTAGTGGAGGTATGCACGTTTTAAGGTTAATGTTGGCACAACAACATGGTGGTGGTACGGCTGCAATGCCAAAGAGTGCCTGGAGAGCTCGAAGTTTGACTAGTATAGCTTGGAAGGTGGAGTCACAAGTGTACATGGCTGAGTCAGCATGAACCGACTATCGAATTGGTTTAGATAGATGAACACAAGAACATGAGATGGTCTAGAGCAATCTCTTAATGTTCATTAAGCACATCCATAATTCTAATTATAGAATTATAACAAGGAATTAACGAAGGAAAACTAACCATAACATAATGTAAACCATTACTCTAATTCTACCAAACACTGAGCTTACAAAGATAGTCCCCTAGATAATGGTTATTTGCACATAGGGATGTTAAACACATCAAGTCCGCGGGTTGGCTGGTCCAACCTGACACAAACGTGACCTGAACCCGAAATCATGTCAAACGTACGAACCCAAACATGACACGAATATTCGCGAGTTGAAACAAACACAACGCATTTAACTCGGATTAAAAAAAACACAAAAGTAAATAAAAATACATTTTAAGTAAAAAAAAATCTTACGTCGATTTCTCTTATAAATTTTAACTTTTTGGTATAAGATATCCAACTAATTTAATTAATGACATTAAACACATTTATTTGAAATTGAATTTGTCTCAAGATTTAATTAGGTTCATTAATGATACTAGACGCTGGAGTTCAACTCATTTATTATTATTATTATTATTATTATTATTATTATTATTTACAACATAAAATATACCCGAGGTGAAAAACTTATTATTGGGTACAACATAAAATATACCCGAGGGGAAAAACGATTCTACGAATTGCAGATACAATTAAATTGGAAAATATTAAAAAAAATGAAAGAAAACACTGTCAACAACATAAAAATTATAATATACCAGAGGTGAAAAACGATTCTACGAAATTGCAGTTACAATTA
>JARYGA010008519.1:0-33304 GCA_030545235.1 Helianthus tuberosus
AGCATACTGTAACTGTCTACTGATGTACTATCATTTCCTCTTTTTACGCAAAAACTCAAATTTTTGAATTTTATCATGTTTTTGACTTTTTCAAATTTTCAAATGTTTTTGTATTTTCTAACAATATTTCTCCCCCTAAAATGCAAAACCATTTTTAAAAAAATTTGACAACCAATACTGATAGCTTTGTCTCGCCATCCATTTTCTGCATCTCATGCTCTGTTTTGCAGAAAAAAAAACATAAAGTACCCCCATGATATACAACCCATTGATCTTAACAGTTTGAAAACCGTTTTTCAATCTGATGAAAGTAATCATGTTTGTTCAACCGTGAGGGTTTCGGCATATTCAATCAACACATATTTTTGTAATTTTTGAATATTTGACAAAAAATTAAAAAAATAAAAAAAAAATATTTTTGGTTTTTCAAAATTTTTCAATTTTTAGGGTTTTTGAAATATTGTTTATTTATTTACAGAAAACATATAAACTTCCTGTTTCAACCAACACAGGATCTAGCAGCCTCCTCTCCTCGTTGTGCCAGGCTGCTCCAACCTCCATTCTCACAATCTTCAGAATTGTTGAGCACCTGCACATTCAGACTACTTGAATTACTTGAACAATTTAGCCCAGGTCTGTTGAACCTTAGGCATTTCAACACAAAAATTTTCATTCAATGCTGGAAATTCTTTGTCATTTTTCACAAAAACTTTCTCAATTTTAACTTCAATTTTCTCATCTTTTACCAAATCAACATGTTTCTTAACACTCCATGTTTGACCTTTTGGTGTTCCTCGTTTGTAAAAATGTGAATCTTTTTGAACACTTTGATTTTGAACAACAACTCTTGGTTTCCAAAACTCTTGAGGTTTTGTCATATCAACAGTTGTTTTCCAACTTTGTGTTGTTCTAAATCTGGGTGTGTGAGAATTCCAGATATGTCTTGAATCAAACCTGTTCTGGTTTGATTTCCAATTTTGATTTGACGCAAACTTGTTTGTATTGAACTTCCAAGTTTGTTTCGAATCAAATTTGGTTGACCTTTGTCTCACATTCTCAGATTTTTGTTTCTCAGCATCAATCATCTTTTTGTCAACATCCACAAGTTTTAGATTAGGACACTTGCGTGCAAGATGTCCTTTTTTATCACATTTGAAACATGTTCTCATGGACACATCTTTGACCTGTGGTTGTTGCTTTTTCTTTTCAGCAAAGAATTCATCATTAGACTGTCTCATTTTGAGTTCTTTTTCTTTTTCTAAACTGCCTCCTTGAACAAAACTCATTTTTGTCTGAAAATTCGGCATTTCATTTTTGTTTCGATGTTGTTTCTTCTTATAACCCAACCCAGCCTTCATGTTCTTCTTTTTGAAACCAGGTTTGTTATACGAACCTCTATGACTCTTACCAACAAACTTTGAAATCTCAGACTTCTCAATCTCTACCATTTTGAAAACTTTGTCAACCTTTTCTGAAATCACATTCTGAATCGGGAATACAACATCTAAGAATAATTTGTCCGATCCAATCATGGTATAAACCAATCCTTTTGAATCATCATTCAAACTTTCCTCGGATTTTGTGTTTTTCAGATAACCATCATAAATATTTCCTTCATCTTCATCCTGTGATTCAGATTTACCTGTATCAACCGACTCTTCTTTCAACACACTTTCAACAACTTTACCTACCACCTCTGAATCATGAGAATCATCAGATTTGGAATAGGTTATGTCAATGTTGTCTGGCAATTGATCTACCATGTTGAAAGCTTTTTCGACCTTTTCCTCATCATAAAATGCAAATTTTCCCGGTGGTGGAACTTGATGAAACTCTGAACCAATACCTTTCTTGTTCTGTTCAGACTCACCCTCACCCGGTTTTATATTGAAAATTCGTTCAAGCACATATGACGACACATGGTAACTCTTTAACTTGTTGTTATCCTGTTCTAAATCAGCAATCTGTCGCTTTAGCTTAGCAACATCCTCAATATAAGAATTAACAACATCTTGTTTTATAGAATACATTCTTTTAAGTTCTTTGGTTGTTTCAGACATATAATTCATTCTTGATTGAGCATATTTCATTTCATCTTTCACTTTGTCATATGATTCTTTCATAATATCATGTGCTAATTTCATTGAGTCATATTCTTTCTTCATTTCTTGACAAGCAATTTCTTTTTGTTCACATTCATTTGTCATTTTCAAAACATTTTCTTTCAAAACTTCATTTTCTTTCTCTAATTTGTTACATTTTTCTGAAAGTTTTTCATCATTTTCTTTAAAAACCTTTTCTTTTTCTAGCATTTCTTTGCATTTTTCTTTGAAAATATTTTCTATTTTTGTGAACTCAAGATCTCTTGTTCTAAATTGCTCATCTTTTTCAGTACAAGCTCTGCACGGTTCCATGCATTTCTTGCATTGTTCAATCAATTTCAAGTTTTCAGAGTTAGAATTTACCTCAGTGATTGGCACTTCGGTGTTTTCAGCAACCTCTGTCTTCTCAGCAACATCATCTTGCTTCTTTTCAACACTAACTTCAACACCAGCATCACCAACTTTCAAATTCTCATTCTTTTCTTCTTTTTCTTCTTTCTTCATCTCTTCCTCAATCTGCTGTTCTTCAGTAACAGCTTTTTCAACCTCTTCATTCACAACAACTTCTTTACTTTTGATTTCCTTTACAGCTTCAACTTCAACAGTTTCTGTTTTAACCTCTTCAGCAGCTTTCTTCAGATTGTTCACCATTTCTTCAACATTCTTCTTCATTCTCTCTTCATCCCTTTTTCTCAGACACGATAACATGGCATATCTGATATCCTTTTCATATTGCTTAGCATATTTGTCATCTTTCAATACTCTTCTATAGTATTCAGCTCTCAACGGGACTGCAAGAAGAACATCATCGAAGATTATGTCTTTCCTGGGAACAACCGGTTCTCCTTCTCTGTTATAGTAACATTCTCTCTTTTTATCCCATCGTTTGCTACCAACAGCCATCTCATACTCCTCCTGCATATCATCCATTCTATTTAAAACAACGTTTCTTTCTCTGTAAGTCTTCTCACTTAAGATCTCTTCCCGAGTTTTCTCTTTAATCTCAAGTTTTTCTTCATGGACTTCAGCAATGTCTTTGTCTTTGTTTTCATCTTTAATCTCAGCAACAAAAACAAACTTTCTTTCTTCTGTCATAGCTCTCCCATGAGCTGTTTTACGAACATTCTCTAAACGATCTTCTTCTGGACAAACTGTGCTCCAGTCAAATCCTTCATCATCGTGAATTACAAAACAAGCTCTTGATTTTTCTCTCGGCTTATCTTCAATCAACTTTGGTTCTTCTCTGCTTCGATGGTAAATTGCCTTTCGATAATAATCATCGTTGAAAGGACGTTCACTTCCTTCACCAACTTCAGAATTTCTGCATTCTCTTTTGAAATTACCCTTTTGCTTGCATTTGAAGCAGGTCACTTTGGATTTGTCAAATCCAAGCTTTATTGACGCACCTCCAAGAGATTGTTTCCTGGTAATCTCCATATACCTCTGAGCTCTGCGAATACAACTAGCTAAACACCAACGAATGTCAATGAGCTCCATCTCTTCTGGATCAATCTGGTCGTAGTCTTCTTTGGTCAATTCGGAGTTTCCAATTTTGCCAGCTACTAGACCTTCATATGACTCCAAAACAGATGCAAGGAAACTCATTTGCTGCTTCGCTGCATTGATGCTCATTGCAGGAGAGTTCTTCAGTTTAAGAGCAATGTTGCACAGAATTTCATCAGAATCATCAGAATTTGTCTTTGAAGATGAATGATATCCAGAATGATGATTTGTTGACGTTGTTGGTGGTTCTTTCATCTTTTCACCACTAAATGCTGTTTTTGGTGAACCAACGCCTTTATCAGAAAGCACACTGCTTTTGTAGTACAAGCCAACATTCTGTTGATGTGAAGAATCAGTCATCTTGTTTTGCTTCTGCAACTCCAGATCATGACTTTCAATCTTTTCAAACAAAGCATCAAGAGTAATATTATCATACACAGCATCATTTTTCAAAATAAAAACAAATGTTTGCCACTGATCAGCTCGTGGTAACGCTTCAATCACTTTATCTATCAATTGCTCTCTTGTCTTGTTTATTTGAAAACGTTCAAGTTCGATTTTAAGATGACACTACTAGAAAATACACATTTCTTGACGCACATTGTGCGTCATAAAACGGTAATTATGACACGCAAAAGCGTGTCGTTGATTGAGGAGTCATAAAATTAAGATGACATGCATTTGTGTGTCATGTTTTTATGACACACAATAATGACACACATTTAATGACACACATTTATGACACACAGTTAATGACACACATTTAATGACACACATTGTGTGTCAAGGAAGCCCATGTCATAAATAAGAAGATGACACACTTAGATACGTGTCATGAATTTAGATGTTTTAAAAAAATATATATTTTTACTAGATTTCACATTAAATGATAATTGTCACAAAATACAAATTAGAATACACATATATCAAAACAATCCATTTCATTCAATTATTCAAATAACAAAGTTAACAATATTTCATTAATGTTGATACTAACAAACCAAAATTTTCATGCAATATTTCAAAAAAAAAAAAATACTAACAAAAATACAATATTTCATTAAACTATGCGAGTGAACCTCCTTCGCCATTTGCTTGTGTAGCATGCCCAGATTTCCTACTCACTTCGATCATCTTCACCTACAAAATGGGAAAAAAAAAAAAAAAAAAACCAATTTCATCCACTCTTTCATTAGTGAAGAGGGTATGAAGAAAAAAAAAGATATAAAATGAGGCCAATTTATCATTTAAGGTCTATATGTCCATCATAATATTTTGTTCAAAAAAACATGTACTCTACCTGTTCTTTGAACTGTTCTTCCTTCTCTTCGTAGCTAGAAAGAGCAACAATTGAAGGCAACAACCTCCCTCTCCTTTGAATGATTAATTAATGTCATTGGTTTGCACAATCGAACCCTCGATCCAACAAAACAAAAATTTCATGATACGTTCAATCAAATATGATTCCTGTCCAACAAAACATAAAGAAAAGAGCAAAATAATAGTTATAAGGATTCAGATAAATATGCTCCTTTGAATGATATATGTATCTTTTTTATACCGTTTCAAGCCCTTCCTTGATCATTTTTTTTTCATATTGGTTGTCAATCTGGTTAAAACTGCTCCTTTGTTTCACACCTATTAATTACATAATATGCATAACAATAAAATATCACAAACTCATAAAACCTGAAAACTGAATAAAGTTATAAATAAACCAATAAAATAAAAAGGTAAAAAAAAACATGGAATATGAAATCACCAATAATGAGGACTATCAGTATGCAATACAAATGGAGAAGGCAGATCAAAATTTTGATGCAATGGAGGAAGGCTGCCCAAAAAAAGTTAAGAAAACCGTCCAGATGGATGATACAATATATATATATGTATATATATGTGTGTGTGTGAGAGTGTATTTTTAAATCCTACCTCGAATGACTACAAGATATAAGAGTTGAACTAGGTAAAAAAACCACAGAAAGAGATGATATAGCGGCAGCTGCAGCTACTGCTGCTGTAATCGTTAGCGCTGGTGGGGATAGTGGAGGCGGCGGTGGGGGATGTGGTGGTGGCGGCTGTGGAGGCGGTTGTGGAGGATGATTAAGGCGCTGTGTTCATTTATTTTGTGGTCGTGTTCGTGTGTGCTTGGTCCTAACAACAAATTCAACAATATCATCATATACAATAATACCCTTTAGTTTATTAATCTCTCCAAAGTGACCTATACTTCTCATACAACAAAAAGCCTCCAACTTTACCACAAATTATATTCAATCTCACTACACCATAAATTCTTTAGCTCTTAAAAGTACGAAAGCTACAATCTTTCTAGAATTCTTTCAACTTAAAGGCCACAAACAATAACCAAGATTAAAAAAAAACATTAATTAAGAAATAGTAAAAGCTAGGGCTTGTAAGTGAACCTCTTTTCGCCACCGGTATAGTACTCCTGAGGGCCATCGGAGTCGCTGTTAGAATCATTTGCAAAGGGGCGATTCAGATCCGAAAGGGTCCGGATCCCACCGGGTCGACTGGTTGAACTACACAAACACATCATAATATACGTGAAGGCAGGTGATCAGTCATTCCAGCATTGCTAAATTTTAAATAACCAAGAAAATTAGGCAAAAAGTCAATGCTTTCAAAATAACAAATTCCTAATCCAAAACTAGGACTAACCATCAGGGCCGGCCCTAAGAATTCGTGTACCCAGTTCGAGCTCAAATTAACGTGTCCTTAAGCCTTAACAAAATTGGGTATTGGGAGGTCTAAACCTAATGACAATGGGCTATTAAGTAATCTAAACCTTAAAAATAGTTTTGTAAGTGGGCCTATGTTGGTGTTTGTATGTGTATACCCTATTAATTTATTTTTTTACATATACATATCAATTTTTTTTAACTAACGTGACCTTCGAAATATCGGGCCCTGGCCGGTGGTCCTCCCCGCCCACCCTCAGGGCCGGTCATGCTAACCATTGTCCACTATGGGACTCGAACCCTCAACCTCACAGAAAGGGACACCACTTTTCACACCCTAAACACTTTCTTCTAAATTCTAATTTATTACATCTGATTTTCGTTATCTAATATCACGTAACTGTCTTTAAAATGGGCATCCATACACCGCCTCACCGTTGAATGTCTTTGTGAGTATAAGCATGCAACTCACTAAAGATGGCATAAATGTAAAAGGAAACAAAAATGAAGTATTACATTCTTTTTAATTGCAAGCGGTAAAGGATGGCTATGAGTTTCTTTTTTTTTTTTGCCAAAAGAAGACTTGTTACAAAATTTTCAGCTCCAAACCACGGGGGAGAGTTCAATAATATGTGTGCACTATTGAGTGCATAGTTATCAATAGAGAGCGTAGCGATCACTATAGTGTGCTACGTAGCGTATAGGTCTAGGCTCGCTATAGGTAACTTATTGCTATTTGTCGCTATTCGTCATTAACAACTACGATTGAGTGTTGATGAATCGCTAATGTGCTCAATTGTCATATCTCATTAGTGACGACATATTTTCACTTTTACATGTAACATATACTTCCATGACACTTACACCAGCTTCTATAACCATGTAAATAGTTTTGGTTATTAATCTTCTGATGATGTGAGTCAAATAATGGGTTCGAGCCTAGGGAGAAACTTAGCCTTAACACACACACACAAAAAAAAAAAAAAAAAAAAAAAACCCCTAATCATTTTCCTTGCTAAAGAATGTCATTTTGGGCCTGCGAGTTCCTTCAAAATTAGAATTTACTACTGCTATATATGCTCTTTTCAGAAAGACGAAATAGATCTGATATTCTATCAAATTAGAAGAAAAGACAGATGTGATGTTATTTGTCTTCAGTAATACATCAGCAAAACAACATAAACGTGCAGTATGATTCGTGTTAAATCTGAATCCAAGTTCGAAAATGTTTCGATTTGTTTTCCGAATCCATTTTGAGTTGATATTAGTGTTTCGAATCTGAATCATTGCTGCACAAACAGATGCATCAATATATCAACAGATTCCACATTACACTTAGATATAGATACAGTATACTCTCGATAAAGCAAAACTGATCTATTCAACACAAATTAATCAACAATACAACTAAATTCGTGAACAGATCATACATGCACAAACAGATGCATCAATATATCAACCGATTTCACATTACACTTACTCTATATCGGTAATAATCCTCTAATTATGCTCTCGACAAAGCAAAACCGGTCAATTGAACACAAGTCATCAACAGCACAACTAAAATCATGAAAATATCATATACGAATGAACAGATGCATCAACTTATCAACAAATTTCACATTAAACTTTCATATATATACAGAAAACCAACAATTATACAGCTAAATTCATGAAAATATCATATACGATCAAGCAGATGCATCAATTTGTCAACGAATTTCAAACTACACTCACATATAGATACAGGAAATCAGCAATTTTGATCGATTTTACCTGTTGTTCGTTACAAGAGAGACCTTGCTTGTTCACCATTAATATGAATCTGATCCCCATTGTTGCGACTAAAACCCTAACGATTCTCGATTTGATTCTCGTTGTTTGTTTGATACAGATCTGATGAAAAGGTAGATGTATCTGCTTTTAGGTTTTGATAGTATAGATAGGAATGCCTGTGAGCGGCAATTCAAAATTTTAGTGAGATTTGGCCGACCAAAAGAAAAGGGTATTGTTGGAAAGATAAAAAATATCGTGCTTCAAAGGGTTGTACATCATGCATTAAGGGTGTTTAAAGGGAATGACAAATTACCTTAGATAGTCCTTCCTATATAGTATAGATTGGTTACTATATTAATATTTTAAAAGATTGTAATCTAAATTATCACTACGAGAGTTTTTTTTAACAGCATACGGCTAACCAGGTTAGTAGCACCAAGTTAGTATTAAAATCTCTTTTGTTTGGATTTGAACCCACGACCTCTAAGAGAAGCAAAGTTTCCCACCTCCCTTTTAACCACTAGGCCAAAAGATTGTATTCAATATATTTTAAATTCTAGAATTTGTTTAAAACAATTGTTAAATTCTATAATTTGTTTAAAATAATTGTTGTATTCAATATATTTAAGGTTTAAATTCTATAATTTGTTTAAGATACACTTGTTTTATTTTAAGACCAACAAGTACTCTACCGGAATCATAACCTTTACTTTAGTCTTCGTCGATCTAATGAGTCTGTCTCAGATCTGGTACATGCATTGCTGGAAGACAGCTTAGACAACGATTGACTGTAACCCTAAACTGCCGCCGAGTGCAACCAACACATACCGTTAGTTTTCGAAGCAGCAACCCTCATATCTATTAGGGTTGAAACCACCTTTGTTAGAAAACCAAATTAAGTCTCGTAGTGCTTCGAGGGAGAAAGGGCAAACCGGTCAATTCGCAGACAATTTGCAAACCGGTCATTTCACAATATATGAAAGGCACTTTTGTAAATTTGGTCAGTGCTACAATAGCACCAACCTTTCTTTTTAAGATAGAGATAATATACAACAAATTAAAAACTCTAAGCTCAATAACAATACCAATCACATAAAATATACATATAATTAATTAGAAATACATAAATAATAATTACATAGAAATATTTGTCAATTCGATGGCGTATACTTGAGCCAAACTTTGATCATCTAGTTTAATGTGGTGGATCAACGTATATCCCATCAGCGTGGATCAACATATATCCATTTGTTCTAAGGTCGACGAGTGTAAAGTCATATTTGTCAACTTGAAAACGTGTAGTGTTGTTCACTCACTTAATGGGCAGTGTGGGTTACCACAAAGATGTGTGGTTAAATCACAATTTAGTGAAATGATTGATGCGTGCGAAGTGTTACTTATTTTAGGTGTATATTTTAAGCCCTTTTTAACACTTATTTTAGCCAAGTTTTAAATTTATAAAACACGATATTTCACTAACACTAAACACACATATGGGCAAGTGCACCCATCGTTGAGTGTAGTATAGCGTTGGTAAGATACCGAGGTCGTCCAAGGACACAAGAGCTTTTAGTACCGGTTTATCCTCAACGTCTAACCAAAATAAAAGTTTAGAAAAATGTTTTAAACTAAGAAAATTAAAAACTAACTAAAATGTTGAAAATAAAAATAAAAGAAAAACAGATAGACAAGATAAATCACTTGGTTCCGACTCGTATCTAGTATAACCTTTGATTATTTCCGCACTTTTGCACATAATTAAGAGATTATCTTAGTTATTGTAGTAGGCCCCTCTTTTGAAGGTGACGTTACCCTCACCCCAGTAGTTTGAGTCAGCAGGGATACAATCCTAAAAGGGTGGATTATTGGAAGATAATGAATTAAGTTATTAATGCAGTATTGTGGTAGGCCCCGCTTTTGGCGGTGACGTTACCCTCGGCTAAGTAGTCTGAGTCAGCAGGGATACAGTCCTAAATAGCCGGGTTATAGTATTAATAGTAGTTAACTTATGAGGGGATCAAAGAGTTTGGACCCCCGCTATCCAATACCGTGAAGTATTGAAGGAGGTCCTACTAAATTTGACCCAGGTCCATTGCAGGACCTCTAAACGCTGAACAATGGCAAGACCTTTACCAAACCGTTCCCTTAACCCCCGACCAGGTAGCCAACATATCTCCATATAGACCGTGGAGATATGAATGGTGAAAATCCTTTATTTTATATAGACAGTAAAATAATGCCAAGACACCACGGACAAACGATAAGGAAAGATCACCTTCAACATAAGTAACTAGTTATTAAAGTCATTAATACAAAACCAAATAAAAAGTGCAAAAGATTAGAAATAAAAAGTATTATACTAGACACTTTGTCTTCACCAAGTGATGTAAGAGACTTAGGCAAACATGGCCTTGATTGTCAAGAACTCTTACGATCAATCTTGGATCCCGAGACGACTCACACACTCTACGATGGACAATGGATGATGGTGGTGGATGATGGTGTTGTGATGGTGGTGGGTGGTGGATGAAGTGTGAGAGAGGTGGTGTGCCAAGGGATGGTTTGAGCTTGAGCCAAGCACTCCTATTTATAGCCTGTACAGAAGCCTGGACACGGCCCCGTGCCCGCTGGACACGGCCCTGTGTCCACCCTTTTCTCTTTCTTCATTAATACAGTTTGTCTTTATTAGCTCCACACGCCCCCGTGTCCGCTGGGCACGGCCCCGTGCTCGTCTGACACTCTCTCTCTTCATTAATTGTAATTCGCAATTACAATTAATGCGCCTGCTGTACTTTCGCCACGCCCCCGTGTTCACTGGACACGGCCCCGTGGTGGGCAATAGAAGCTTCTACAGGTTTGTCTTTAGTGACAGGGCTGACCATCCTGGACACTGGCCCGTGCTCGCTGAGCACGGCCCCGTGTTGAGCTGGACACGCCCCGTGTCGAGCTGGGCACGCCCCGTGTCGAGCTGGGCACAGCCCCATGCTCAGCTAGGCACAGCCCCATGCTCAGCTTTCTTCTTGTTTTTGCTTTGGGAGATGCTGTCGAGGGGTCGGGCATGTCACGTCTTGTTCCTTTTCTTGTATTTATGTTAGATTTTGATGTCTTTTTGCTTCTTTTGTTAATTTGAGCTCATTTAATCCTGAAAATACAAAAGGAAGGCAAAAGCACATTTTTTCCAACATTAGTACTAAAAAAGGGTTAGTTTTATGCCTCGATTGATGAAATTTATATGTTACATTTTGAACACATCAATGATAATGGCATAAGTAATTGTAAGACTGCAGGGTGTCTGGTTTGGGGGCCTTACATATAATCTCCACTTGCAGCCACCACAACCACACGATCTCTCAAAACCCAAACCCGACCACTACCCCTCCACCCATTTTGTTGTTGTCGTTGGTTGTGTAGAGAAAGATATCAATTATGGTCGGCCACCATATTCACCATAGTAAGTAGCTACCATTAACCACCACCATGCTGTGATTTAGGTGTTGTTTGGCTGGACTCGATGGAGTCGGAATCGTTATAGAAGAACCAAAGAAAAGGGTGTGGATAGAGTCGGAGGTTGGGTGGTGTAGGTGCGGTAAAGAGGGAGGGGGAGAGTGGCAGATATATTGGTGTTGTCGTAGGTGGTGTGTTGTATGGTGGTGGTTGTTGGGTGGTTGTGGCGAGAGAGAGAGAGAGAGAGAGAGAGAAAGAGGGGGATGTGTTTAAGTAGTGAGAGAGATAGTGAGTAAGGTTATAAATATTTTTTTATATGATAAGGGTATTTTTTGTCTTTTCACATAAAAAAGCTAATAGATTTTGTGGAGGGTGTTAGTAAATTGGACTAAGATAGTTACAAATTGAACAAATAGATACTCAGGTATAGTTATGGCAATGGGTCGGGTTTGGGCTAGATATTGGTAATCTCATACCCAAACACTATTGTAAAATTGTGTCACATACCAGGCCTAATACCTGACAGTATTTTTCGGGAAATATCAGGTATACATGTTAATGTATAATTTTTTATTTATATAACAATTATTATAAAATAAGAAATATGATACATTATATAGATATAAGTTTTATCATAAAAATAATAATACTAAAAATTTTAGAGAAATTGGCCTATAATAATCCATAGTAGACGTCATTCGGTCATTGGCCATTGGCAGTCTCACTTTTGAATATATCCCCCCTGTCAGTCTAGCCTTTCACCTATTTTTTCTCCATCGGTCCGCCGTTAAAAAAATTAACAGGGTTAAGGTTATTTCCAAATTACAAACAAATGTTTTAGAGCTTTTGATCAGAACGACAGAACGACGATACAAGTCGATTGATGTAAAACTTACCTCCAAACAGTGCTCCAAACGACTTGATTTTTGTTAATTGGAAGTTTAAACACCCGAATTGAAGCACCGTTTCGAGGTAAGTTTTACATCAAACGACTCGTATCGTCGTTCTGATCAAAAGCCCTAAAACATTTGTTTGTAATTCGGAAAAAAAAAAAACTAAACTTCGTTATTTTTTTTAACGGGGACCAGTGGAGAAAAATACGTGAAAGGTTGGATTGGCAGGGGGAATATTCAAAAGTGGGACTACCAATGACGTCTACTAGGGATTCTTACGGGGCAATTTTCCTAATTTTTATATGATTTTATGTATATACTTTACAATCACAACATACAAAAATATAAATAATATTAGATAATACATATTACAAAAGAAAATTTATGTTTTCATATAATGAACTTACTAAAATAAAATACTAATAGATAGAGGTTAGAAAAATATAAAATTATAAATAAAAAACATATGGTATATGATTCTGGTGTTCAGTTTGGCTAAACGGGTATGTGATTTCATGTACTTGGGTCGGGTATCACCAAATCCCATACATGTCCTATACCCACAAAAATTTCTAAGATTAGTCACATACCAGCCCATACCCGTCAAGCTTCAGAAACAACCAACCGTCCCATATGTTTTAGGTTTTGAATATACCTGTCAGACTCGGGTTTTATTTGTCATCCTACTTGGGTAGTTAAAACCAAAAAATCTAGGACTTAAAACCAAAAAATCTAGGACAGTCCTAGATTTTTTGGTTTTAACTACCCAAGTAGGATGACAAAAGAATTTCCTCAAAATAAAATGTATTTTTGGGGTCCACTAAATATTGTGGTGAAAAAAAAACATATAATTTGGGCGCTCTTCTAAATTGCTTTGAAAATACTACATTTTTTTGGGTGTCCATCGATTTTTATTGGAAAAAATGCATATTTTTTTGAGCTAGACTAATTTTAGCTTAAAAAAAACCATTTCTTTGGCTACACTTAATACCGCAGAATGGTAATGTTTTAGGCGGTCAATTCTATATTTCTAGGCTATTAACTAAATCCATTCTAACGATCAATGAGAATGTCAATTTGCAAATGAGAGAAGCAATACTTTAAGCGGTTTTAGGTTATGGCCGCCCAGAACACAATTTTCAACCGCCCTAACTCTTATGGTTTCTAGTAGTGAGCCATGACATTTTTTTAAACACATTTAAATATCATAAAATAAGCGTGTGTCGTTATTCGCGTGTCAAGATAGATTTTATTTTTTATGACGCTAAAAAGATGACACACAAAAAGTATGTCATAAATATATTGAATTTTGTAAAACCATGACATTTTTTCTCTTGACAGGCACTTTTGAATGTCATAAAATGAGCGTATGTCATTGTTTGCGTGTCAAGATAAATCTTGTTTTTTTATGACGCTAAAATCATGACACACAAAAAAGAATGTCATAGATTTATTAAATTTTGTAAACCGTGACATTTTTTTCTTGACATACGCTTTTGAATGTCATAAAATATACGCGTGTCATTGTTCGCGTGTCAAGAGGTGTGTATTTTCTAGTAGTGTGACAGAATCTTTCAATCATTTGCCTCACCGACTCTCCTTTTATGTTATCAAACAGATCAAATTCTTTCTTTAATAAAGCTATTTTGTTTTTTTTAATCTGTTTTCCCCCCTCAGCTTTAAGTCGTAAAGCTTCCCAGACAGACTTAGATGTTCCATCATGAGTTAGTAAAGCAAAAATATCATTTCTGATTGCTGACTGGATCAACGCAATCATTCTCTGTTCAGCTCCGTATTCAGCTTTATCCTCTCTGGTAAACTTCTTGAATACAAGATCTTCGCCTTTATCGTCTTTTGGTTTTTCATACCCATACTCCAAACAAAACCAACTTTCATGAGCATACGCCTTTGCCCAGTTGAGAAAGCGTTCTTTCCACCAGGTATAATCCTCAATGCTATCAAGAGCTGGTGGCTTTGAATGAGTTCTATAAAAGTTATCATGCTTGATGTTTTCATTGAGCGCCTTCGTGATAGTTTTTGGTGTAATATTTGTAGTCTCAGACGATTCGGTTGCGAACGCGTTGTAAAATGTGTTGAAGAATTCCTCAGCCATAATGAAAACCTTGAAAACAAACAAATAAACACAATCAGTTCAAACAATATTAAACAACTTGAAATAGACTGACACTTGGTTGCCGTGAAATGTTCTCGACACAAAATTTCACTTTTCAAGCGAAATCAATCAATCAACAGCTTTCAAGCGAAATCAATCAGTTAACTACTTTCAAGCGAAATCAAGTGTTAACTGTTCAAGCGAAATCCCACACTAATGTTTTGAAGCGAAATCACATGTTCTGACTTGAAGCGAAATCAACTGGTCTGTCTTGAAGCGAAATCAAATGTTGACTAGTTGAAGCGAAATCAACTATTTATCACTTCAAGCGAAATCACAAATGATCAGTCCTGAAGCGAAATCAGCTGTTCTGTTCAAGCGAAATCAAGTCCAAATCATCATGTTCAAGCGAAATCAAGCTGTATGTTACGAACTTGGACACAAAAACTCAGATTTCTCCTAAACGACAACGAATTACGATCTGAAATTTGGTAGGATTGTTTAACAACTATTTTCGCACATCATACTAAAATATCATCTGATTCGGACCAGTAAAACCCGTTCAATTTGTCAAAAATCCATCAAAAACGTGAAATAAAGAGTAGATGAAGAAGAAAAGTTGCGATTCAGATCTGAAATCGTTGTAATCTGGTACAAATCTTGTTGTTTGATCAACGCAATCGAGCTCCTACTCTGATACCACTTGTTAGGACCGGTTTGACTCCGAAACGATTGCGTAACAACACGTTCGACGTGCGGAATCCGTGAACGTGCGTGACCGAACACACGAGAACGTACTATAAACGTGATTCTATTGATATATCTGAAATGTACAATGAACCTTGAATCACTTGACAACTTTCTCTCTCTAGTTTCTCTCTCTAGAACTAGAGCTCTCCAAAAGTCAAATGTGCAAAAGTGTTCTTCAAGCTAAATCTTGATTTAGCTTGAAGCCTATATATAGTGTTGAGGTTTAGCTTGAAACTGTTCAAGCTCAATCATGATTTCCCTTGAACCAGTTCAAGCTAAATCATGATTTCCCTTGAAATGACATGTGACACTTTCAAGCTAAATCATCAAGCTAACATGTAAAAACTCTAAAACCTCCTATTACATGATACAAGACGAAGTCAATAGACGTAGTGCACTAACAGGATATACCGAGCTAGGATTCGAGGTAGAATGGAATCGTCGAGCGAAAACACTTGAAAACCACCTAGAAGCAGCTTTTCTTACCACCAGACCTTTCTTCGTCAATTAGGAATCTGATGCCGTCACTAAACACATTCCTTAAATTGTAGCCATTTGTTGAGTGTTTTTTTGGTGTCTAATCCGCATATATATCACCATTACCCTTGATTTTCTTGACAGTATATCTCTTAAATGTAAACATATACACGTGTGGTTTAGTTTACGAAGATTTTTGAATGCCGAGAACCTCGATCAGAGAGTAAAAAAGGCGTAAGGTTCACAATGGTGTAAAATTAATATGGAATATACCGGGCTAGGATTCGAGTTATAGGAACAAGGGCCAAACCAACCACCCAAGAATGGAATAGTCGAGTAAAAACACTTGACAAACTCCTATAAGCAGCTTTTCTTACCACTAGACCTTTCTCCATCAATTAAGAATCTGATGTCGTCACTAAACACATTCCTTAAATTGTAGCCATTTGTTGAGTGTTTTTTTTGTTGTCTAATCCGCATATATAGCACCATTGCCCTTGATTTTCTTGACTGTATATCTCTTAAATGTCAGCATATACACGTTTGATGTAGTCAAAAAGATTTTTCAATGCGGAGAATGTCGATCAGAGAGTAAAAAAGGCGTAAGGTTCACAATGGTGTAAAATTAAAATGTGGTATACCGGGCTAGGATTCGAGTTACAGGGACAAGGGCCAAACCAACCACCCAAGAATGAAATCTTCGAGCGAAAACACTTGACAACCTCCTAGAATCAGCTTTTCTTGCCACCAGACCTTTATCCATCAATTAGGAATCTGATGCCGTCACTAAACACATTTACTTAAATTGTAGCCATTTGTTAAATGTTTTTTTTTGTGTGTCTAATCCGCATATATATCACCATTGCCCTTGATTTTCTTGACTGTATATCTCTTAAATGTCAACATATACACATGTGATTTAGTTTACGAAGATTTTTTAATGCCGAGAACCTCGATCAGAGAGTAAAAAAGGCGTAAGGTTCACAATTGTGTAAAATTAAAATGAGATATATCAGGCTAGGATTCGAGTTACAGGAACAAGGGCCAAACCAACCACCTAAGAACGGAATCGTCGAGCAAAAACACTTGAAACCTCATGGAAGCAGCTTTTTTTGCCACCAGACCTTTCTCCGTCAATTAGGAATCTGATGCCGTCACTAAACACATTCCTTAAATTGTAGCCATTTGTTGAGTGTTTTTTTTGGTGTCTAATCCGCATATATATCACCATTGCCCTTGATTTTCTTGACTGTATATCTCTTAAATGTCAACATATACACGTGTGATTTCGTTTACGAAGATTTTTCAATGCTGAGAACCTCGATCGGAGAGAAAAAAAGGCGTAAGGTTCACAATGGTGTAAAATTAAAATGGGATATACCGGGCTAGGATTCGAGTTACAAGAACAAGGGCTAAACTAACCATCCAGGAATGGAATCGTCGAGCGAAAACACTTGAAAAATTCCTAGAAGCAGCTTTTCTTGCCACCAGACCTTTCTCCATCAATTAGGAATCTGATGCCGTCACTAAACATATTCTTCAAATTGTAGCCATTTTTGAGCGTTTTTTTTTGTCTAATCCGCATATATATCACCATTGCCCTTGATTTTCTTAACTGTATATATCTCTTAAATGTCAACATATACACGTGTGATTTAGTTTACGAAGATTTTTCAATGCCGAGAACCTCGATCAGAGAGTAAAAAAGGCGTATTGTTCACAATGGAGTAAAATTAAAATGGGATATACCGGGCTAGGATTCAAGTTACAGGAACAAGTGCCAAACGAAACACCCAAGAATGGAATCGTCGAACGAAAACACTTGACAACCTCCTAGAAGCAGCTTTTCTTACCACCAGACCTTTCTCCGTCAATTAGGAATCTGATACCTTCACTAAACACATTCCTTAAATTGTAGCCATTTGTTGAGTGTTTTTTTTTTGTGTCAAATCCGCATATATATCACCATTTCCCTTGATTTTCTTGACAGTATATCTCTTAAATGTCAATATATACACGTGCGATTTAGTTTACGAAGATTTTTCAATGCCGAGAACCTCGATCAGAGAGTAAAAAAAGGCGTAAGGTTCACAATGGTGTAAAATTAAAGTGAGATATGTCGGGCTAGGATTCGAGTTACAGGACCAAGGACTAAACCAACCACCCAAGAATGGAATCGTCGAGCGAAAACACTTGACAACCTCCTAGAAGTAGCTTTTCTACCACAAGACCTTTCTCCATCAATTAGGAATCTGATGCCGTCACTAAACACATTCCTTAAATTGTAGCCATTTGTTGAGTGTTTTTTTTGTGTCTAATCCGCATATATATCACCATTGCCATTGATTTTCTTGACTGTATATCTCTTAAATGTCAACATATACACGTGTGATTTAATTTACGAAGATTTTTCAATGCCGAGAACCTCGATCAGAGAGTAAAAAAGGCGTAAGGTTCACAATGGTGTAAAATTAAAATGGGATTTAATGGGCTAGGATTCGAGTTACAGGAACAAGGGCCAAACTAACCACCCAAGAATAGAATCGTCGAGCGAAAACACTTGATAACCTCCTAGAAGCAGCTTTTCTTGCCACCAGACCTTTCTCCATCAATTAGGAATCGGATGCCGTCACTAAACACATTCGTTAAATTGTAGCCATTTGTTGAGTATTTTTTTTGTCTAATCCACATATATATCACCATTGTCCTCCATTTTCTTGACTGTATATCTCTTAAATGTCAACTTATACACGTGTGCTTTAGTTTACGAAGATTTTTCAATGCCGAGAACCTCGATCAGAGAGTAAAAAAGGTGTAAGGTTCACGATGGTGTAAAATTAAAAGGGGATATACCGGGATAGGATTGGAGTTACAAGAACAAGGGCCTAACCAACCACCTAAGAATGGAATCGTCAAGCGAAAACACTTGACAACCTCCTAGAAGCAGCTTTTCTTGCCAGCAGACCTTTCTTCATCAGTTAGGAATCAGATGCCGTCACTAAACAGATTCCTTAAATTGTGGCCATTTGTTGTGTGTTTTTTTTTGGTGTATAATCCGCATATATATCATCATTGCCCTTGATTTTCTTGACTGTATATCTCTTAAATGTCAACATATACACGTGTGATTTAGTTTACGAAGATTTTTCAATGCCGAGAACCTCGATCAGAGAGTAAAAAAGGCGTAAGGTTCACAATGGTGTAAAATTAAAATGGGATTTACCGGGCTAGGATTCGAGTTACTGGAACAAGGGCCAAACCAACCACCCAAGAATAGAATCGTCGAGCGGAAATACTTGACAACCTCGTAGAAGCAGCTTTTCTTGCCACCAGACCTTTCTCCATCAATTAGGAATCTGATGCCGTCACTAAACACATTCCTTAAATTGTAGCCATTTGTTGAGTATTTTTTTTTTGTGTCTAATCCACATATATATCACCATTGCCCACCATTTTCTTGACTGTATATCTCTTAAATGTCAACATATACACATGTGATTTAGTTTACGAAGATTTTTCAATGCCGAGAACCTCGATCAGAGATTAAAAAAGGCGTAAGGTTCAGAATGGTGTAAAATTAAAATGGGATATACCGGGCTTGGATTCGAGTTACAGGAAGAAGGGCCAAACCAACCACCCAAGAATGGAATCGTCGAGTGAAAACACTTGACAACCTCCTAGAAGCAGCTTTTCTTTCCACCAGACCTTTCTCCATCAATTAGGAATCTGATGCCGTCACTAAACACATTCCATAAATTGTAGCCAATTGTTGAGTGGTTTTTTTGGTGTCTAATCCGCATATATATCACCATTTCCCTTGATTTTCTTGACTGTATATCTCTTAAATGTCAACATATACACGTGTGATTTAGTTTACGAAGATTTTTCAATGTCGAGAACCTCGATCAGAGAGTAAAAAACGCGTAAGGTTCACAATGGTGTAAAATTAAAATGGGATATACCGGGCTAGGATTCGAGTTACAGGAACAAGGGCCAAACCAACCACGTGATAATGGAATCTTCGAGCAAAAACACTTGAAACCTCCTAGAAGCAGCTTTTCTTGCCACCGGACCTTTCTCCATTAATTAGGAATCTGATGCCGTCACTAAATACATTCCTTAAATTGTAGCCATTTGTTGAGTGTTTTTTTTGTGTCTAATCCGCATATATATCACCATTGCCATTGATTTTCTTGACTGTATATCTCTTAAATGTCAACATATACACGTGTGATTTAATTTACGAAGATTTTTCAATGCCGAGAACCTCGATCAGAGAGTAAAAAAGGCGTAAGGTTCACAATGGTGTAAAATTAAAATGGGATTTAATGGGCTAGGATTCGAGTTACAGGAACAAGGGCCAAACTAACCACCCAAGAATAGAATCGTCGAGCGAAAACACTTGACAACCTCCTAGAAGCAGCTTTTCTTGCCACCAGACCTTTCTCCATCAATTAGGAATCGGATGCCGTCACTAAACACATTCGTTAAATTGTAGCCATTTGTTGAGTATTTTTTTTGTCTAATCCACATATATATCACCATTGTCCTCCATTTTCTTGACTGTATATCTCTTAAATGTCAACTTATACACGTGTGCTTTAGTTTACGAAGATTTTTCAATGCCGAGAACCTCGATCAGAGAGTAAAAAAGGTGTAAGGTTCACGATGGTGTAAAATTAAAATGGGATATACCGGGATAGGATTGGAGTTACAAGAACAAGGGCCTAACCAACCACCTAAGAATGGAATCGTCAAGCGAAAACACTTGACAACCTCCTAGAAGCAGCTTTTCTTGCCAGCAGACCTTTCTTCATCAGTTAGGAATCAGATGCCGTCACTAAACAGATTCCTTAAATTGTGGCCATTTGTTGTGTGTTTTTTTTTTGGTGTATAATCCGCATATATATCATCATTGCCCTTGATTTTCTTGACTGTATATCTCTTAAATGTCAACATATACACGTGTGATTTAGTTTACGAAGATTTTTCAATGCCGAGAACCTCGATCAGAGAGTAAAAAAGGCGTAAGGTTCACAATGGTGTAAAATTAAAATGGGATTTACCGGGCTAGGATTCGAGTTACTGGAACAAGGGCCAAACCAACCACCCAAGAATAGAATCGTCGAGCGGAAATACTTGACAACCTCGTAGAAGCAGCTTTTCTTGCCACCAGACCTTTCTCCATCAATTAGGAATCTGATGCCGTCACTAAACACATTCCTTAAATTGTAGCCATTTGTTGAGTATTTTTTTTTTGTGTCTAATCCACATATATATCACCATTGCCCTCCATTTTCTTGACTGTATATCTCTTAAATGTCAACATATACACATGTGATTTAGTTTACGAAGATTTTTCAATGCCGAGAACCTCGATCAGAGAGTAAAAAAGGCGTAAGGTTCAGAATGGTGTAAAATTAAAATGGGATATACCGGGCTAGGATTCGAGTTACAGGAAGAAGGGCCAAACCAACCACCCAAGAATGGAATCGTCAAGCGAAAACACTTGACAACCTCCTAGAAGCAACTTTTCTTGCCACCAGACCTTTCTTCATCAATTAGGAATCTGATGCCGTCACTAAACACATTCCTTAAATTGTAGCCATTTGTTGAGTGTTTTTTTTTTGTAGTCTAATCTGCATATATATCACCATTGCCCTTGATTTTCTTGACTGTATATCTCTTAAATATAAACATTTACACGTGTGATTTAGTTTACGAAGATTTTCAATGCTGAGAACCTCGATCAGAGAGTAAAAATGGCGTAAGGTTCACAATGGCGTAAAATTAAAATGGGATACGCGGGGGCTAGGATTCGAGTTACAGGAACAAGGGCCAAACCAACCACCAAAGAATGGAATCGTCGAGCGAAAACACTTGACAACCTCCTAGAAGCAGCTTTTCTTGCCACCAGACCTTTCTCCATCAATTACGAATTTGATGCCGTCACTAAACACATTCCTTAAATTGTAGCCATTTGTTGAGTGTTTTATTTTTATTTTTTGGTGTCTAATCCGCATATATATTACCATTGCCGTTGAGTTTCTTGACAGTATATCTCTTAAATGTCAACATATATACACGTGTGATTTAGTTTACGAAGATTTTTCAATGCCAAGAACCTCGACCAGAGAGTAAAAAAGGCGTGAGGTTCACAATGGTGTAAAATTAAAATGGGATATACCAGGTTAGGATTCGAGTTACAGGAACAAGGGCCAAACCAAACACCCAAGAATGGAATCGTCGAGCAAAAACATTTGACAACCTCATGGAAGCAGCTTTTCTTGCCACCAGACCTTTCTCAATCAATTAGGAATCTGATGCCGTCACTAAATACATTCCTTAAATTGTAGCCATTTGTTGAGAGTTTTTTTTGGTGTCTAATCCGCATATATATCACCATTTCCCTTGATTTTCTTGACCGTATATCTCTTAAATGTCAACTTATACACGTGTGATTTAGTTTACGAAGATTTTTCATTGCCGAGAACCTCGATGAGAGAGTAAAAAAGGCGTAAGGTTCACAATGGTGTAAAATTAAAATGGGATATACCGGGCTTGGATTCGAGTTACAAGAGTAAGGGACAAACCAACCACCCAAGAATGGAATCGTCGAGGGAAAACACTTGACAACCTCCTAGAAGCAGCTTTTCTTGCCACCAGACCTTTCTCCCTCAATTAGGAATCTGATGCAGTCACTAAACACATTCCTTAAATTGTAGCCATTTGTTGGGTGTTTTTTTGGTGTCTCATCCGCATATATATCCACATTGCCCTTGATTTTATTGACTGTATTGTTTTGGTCAAAAATTACCGAAGTAATTAAGTGATCAAATTAGTTAAGTGAGGTAGTGTGCTAGAAAGTGTGTTGAAAATATACTTGTTAAGTTATTTGGGAAAACAGTATTCAGGATACGGTTCAGGATATTGAGTTGTATCTATGATCAAACAATGAGCGAAAATAAAGTAAACGACACGAGATGTACGAGGAAAGCCCTTGATCAATCTAGATCGCCGACATAAAACCTCGGGAACTGACAATCGCAGCTGCCTTGTTCTTCAATTGCTTCAAAAATCAGGATATAGTGCGGGATGTGGTACGGATCGACTAAGTGTTACAATGAAAATGAAATACAAGTGTGGTGTTTGCAATTAGCTAAAGAGTGAAAGTGATCGAGAGTGTAAGTGTGAATTGTTGTGTTCTAAGCTGATCCGACCTCATCTATTTATAGTAAAGATAAAATAACTAACTACCCTAAACTCGCGGGATCCACCGAATATTCCTTCTTGGAACGTTGTAGACCTGGTCTTTCGGGCTCAACGTCTCTTTCTCAACAAATTAGTCCGAGTCTTGTGGAGAAGAAGTCCTCTTGACCGTTAGCAAGCCTCCAACCTTAATCTGCACGTGGTTAATTCAATAAGCCTCAGGATATCGCCCAAGATGTTAGCAATATCCTCTTCCAGCATCCTGATCACAAATAGACAAACAGAGGCAGGATATTGGTCAGGATACGTATGTAAAGAAAATGACCCCTAACAATTGTCCCCAAATATATCAGTTGGGATACCAATCCAACGGATATATTTCAAAACTTTACCACATAACCTAAGGTAATTAATATGACTAGACTCTTGAAATGACAGCGGTGCAACTTCCAAGGGATTATTTACTTTTTACCCCCTACATTCATCCTATATTAACCGAGGGACTCCCTGTCTCGGTCATCCTTATCTGCGAGCAAACATCAGGTATCTTCTTTTCTAATCTCCTTTCTTTAATTTTTCTTAATTTGCTCAATGGCACCACGAACGAAATCCCGCTCAGACCGGTCAGCCTCAACCCTCATAAGTCAAAACTTTATCACCGATCCAGCAAAGGAGATTTGTTGCTTCAATAATGCTGATATTGCTGCTCTCAAAGACTCCGGTGCCTTTCCCACCGGAACGGTCTTTCGCCCCTTTGACAAGGAAGCCCGATCGGATGCATCATCCGACGAGTGGGTTTGTTTTTTCGCTTATCCTTTCTCTCTTGGACTCCGGTATCCATTTCCACCCTTTATCTCCAGCTTTTTCGACCTCACCGACCTTAGTTATGCCTAAGTTATGCCAATGGTCTGGCGAATCCTGATAGTGTTGAATCAAATCAAATCTCGTCATTTTCCTAACCTACTTGTTGAGGACCTTCCCGTAGCATACCGGTTGAGATCTCATGGCAATCACCGTTATCTTCTGTTCTCCATCAAGAACCCTTTGGTCCTTAAAGCCACCAAGAATGAGGATCGATGGCGACGAAAATTCTTTTTCGTCAAAAGAGACTCCATTGATAAGGGTTTCGATCTACCGGTTAAATGGTTAACCAAGGGTAGGATTTAGGGTTTTAGGAATATCCCCAATCATATCTTCAAACTGTATCCCGGACTTATATTCTGATGTTTTTATGCAGCGAATTTCAGAGATTTAGTGCCTCCTAGCGCAGAATCCGAATCCAAGATCAAGGAAATCTACCGTCTTCCTGCTAGTGAAAGAACTTTTTCCCTGTCTCTCACAGATCCTCATCAAAAATCAAGCTCAGAAATGTCTGGTAAGCACATCTTCATATGTTAATTATTTGTCAAAAATATGATGAGTTTTAAGAATACCTTCCCTTATGTAGTACCAGTCGTCAACCTTGAAGGTTTCGAACTTGATGAGTTAGATTGCTACTCCAGCCTTGAACCCATCAAACAAGAATCCAAGACAAAGCCATCTGCTACACCAAAGCCTACCTCCTCAAAGACTGTTTCAGCCCCCAAAGGTCCTCCGGCATCCAGGACCAGGGCATCCAGCTCTCGGAAGAGAAAGGAGACTGACTCCCCAGCTGTTTCTGAAACATTCTCTCTTGAGAATCATGGGTTTAACGAAGCCACCTCATTCCTCAAACAGGTAGAATTTTCTTTCCGATATCCTGTACAAGTATGTTAGTCTTTATCCTGCTTATTTTTCACATTAATACCTGTGTCTTTATCGATAGGGTCTGGATCGCCTCATGCATTTATACGAAGACGCTAGCGGTCTTAACAAGATGTTGCAGATTCAGCTGGAGAAAGCTCAAGCCACCATAGCTGATCAAGGAACCATTGCAGCTGCCAAATCCCAGCACTATGAAGACAAATACAAGGCAATGACTCAGGAACATCAAGCTGCCCTCCACAAAGCTAATGAGGATGCTCAAGCCAAGCTAGACGCCGCTCTTCTCCAATATCAGCAGAATATGAGCTCATACCGAGATAGCCTAAAAGCTTCGGTGGTCGTCTCTCTTCTCCAAGCCAGATAAGGATGGCTTATGAGGCCATGGATCTGAGTTTTGAATGCCCTTCCTGGAATGTAAAGGCTTGGGAGGAGAAACTACAGGGCCTCGGAGGCCATCCCGTTGCTCATCCTGGAAAACATACTGGTGAAGAGCCTTCTAAGGTGGCAGAGGAGGTTGCCAATGCCGGTGATGGTGCTGAGAAGAATCCCGAGGGTGATGCTGGCAAGGAGGTTGCTGTTCAAGAGGGTGCTGCCCCTTAGGCAGCAGAGTGGGCAATGATGGATATACGTGCCAAGGCCGGAGCCCACTTTTTAATTTCATGGTTGTGGTTGCATAAACAATTTACTTTTCCTGTCTTTGAACAATTTACATTTCCTGCACTAGAACAATGTGATGACCAAAGGTGGATGGGTCCTAGGTTTTAGGATGAAGCCCTTGGTCATCGATTAGTATAACTTGTTTTGAACATAGTAACGGTTGTAGGTGGACGGGTCCTGTTTTGAGACAGATCCTGCAACCGTTACACAAATATGGTAAAAACTAATTGTGCTTTTGGCGGATGGGCCTTAGTTTAAAGTGAAACCAAAAGCATAACTTTTGACTTGTTAATAATATAACTATCTTTTGACTTATTTTCTGTCACCTTGCATTGTTTAGTGTAAGTCTTAGCTTTGTAAAAATTTCATACTGTTATTTTACAAAATATCCTGACCAGTATGCTCAGAAACATACTGCAGAAGCCTTTTATTAAATAGATCTTCCAGACGTTCCTTTAACTTTATAAAAATTTCTTTAGAAAGTAAAAAATAGTTTATCTTTTCAAAACCAAGTTTTGATGACGATCAAAGTTCCAAGCCAATTCTAGTTTCAAACATCCTAATCAAATATCCTTAAAAGGACTTTGAGGATATATGTCAGGATACTTAACATAATGTTACTAAAAACTTAAATGAGGCTTACAAAGGAAAGATCATACCAGACGTAGGATATAAACCTATTACCGAACTTCAATCCCTTTGCAACTCTTCCAATGAAGATGTCCCCAGTGCAAGGTACTTAGTGCATTAGTCGCAAACTTCATTCTTTTAGCTTTACACCACCATCTTGGCAGGGATGTCCCCTGTGTACAATGTCTTCAAGTATCTTAGAAATCTACTTAATGTTAGTTTCCATGGCATAAGCAATTTTTCACGTCCCGAGAGTACAACCCAAGGACGTACTGGAGATAAATCCTTTGTATCCTGGGGAAAATCCCAATTTTTCATGCGCTACAGGCGGGAGTGTATAAACTCCAAGACTTAGAAAGGTGAAAACCTTTAAACCTTAGAGAGTATGAAAATACCCTTTCGTGAGAGAGGGTGATCAATCCTCATATACCGTTAGGATTCAGGATATAGCCAATAGTGACGAAATTGTCAGCCACTTTTACATGGACTGGTCCCGCCACCTTGAACTATCCCTGAATAACTTGCGCTCCAGGCGGGGTGTTTAAACCCAATTCGGAAGAAAGGTGAATACCTTTAAACCTGTGAAGGGATCAGTATCCCTTAAATGTGAGAGAGGGGGCCAATCCTCTAGTCTTTCGAGTTATCCTGAGCACATATCCTGGAGCCATATCCTGAAACATATCTTGCAAAACAATTGTAAACTAAGGTGGGTGTTAGCTTGGCTAACACCCCTCTGATGCTTAAGTCAGTATCAGGTTACAAAGAACAAATTAAACCAAACATATTCAAAAGAAGTAGAATTCATACCATCTTGAGTTAGAAATTAAATTCTAGACTCACTTGAAATAGAGCTTAAGGTGTATAGCATTCCAAGATCTCGGCAGCATATCCCCTTCCATATTCTTGAGTCTATATGCTCCTTTCCCTGCTTCTGATTCAACTTCATATGGTCCTTCCCATTTTGGAGCTAACTTGCCATCGGCAGGATTAGTAGTATTTTGGAAAGCCTTTCTTAACACCCAATCTCCAACCTTAAATCTTCTGGTTCTAATATTCTTGTTATATGCCCTGGATATTCTCTGTTGATATGCTGCCATCCTTAGCCTTGCCGTATCTCTCTTTTCATCTATAGTGTCTAAATCCTGACCTAAGGCTTCGGGATTCTGCTCAGGATCACTTAAGATATATCTTGCAGTAGGTATTGTCATCTCCGTTGGAATCACTGCTTCTGCTCCAAACACCAAGGAAAACGGGGTTTGGCCTGTTGCATTCTTTATCGTTGTCCTATCAGCCCATAAAACAAAGGGTAATTCTTCTGCCCATCTTCCTTTTTTGGCTCCAAGCCTTTTCTTTAAGTTATTGACAATTATCTTGTTTGAGGATTCTGCTTGTCCATTTGCTTGAGGATGTACCGGAGTAGACGTAATCATTTTGATTCCCCAACTCTTGCAAAAGTCAGTAGTCCTCTTACTTATGAACTGAGAACCATTGTCGCAAATTATCTCGGCTGGTACTCCGAATCTGGTCAGGATATTTCTCTTGATGAAGGATACTACTTCTTGGTCTCTTACTTGAACGAATGCTTCTGCTTCAACCCATTTAGAGAAATAATCCGTCATTGCTAGCATAAAGACTTTTCCTCCCGGAGCTTTTGGTAGCTTTCCCACTATATCCATACCCCACTTCATAAATGGCCAAGGGGAAACAATAGGATATAATGGTTCAGCCGGTTGATGCAGTATGTTACTATGTCTTTGACATGCGTCACATCTTCGAGCATGTTCTGCTGCATCCTTCCTCATTGTTGGCCAATAATATCCTGTCCTTAATACTTTTGAGAATAACGATCTGCCCCCAGCATGGTTACCACAATCCCCTTCATGTATATCCTGAAGTACTTCTTTGGCTTCAGTATCCTCCAAGCATCTCAAATACGGTCCTGCAAGAGATTTCTTGTATAAAATATTATTTATAATAGTGAATCGTGATACCTTCATCCTAAATGCCTTAGGATTTTCATTTCCAGGGATGTGTCCTTCTTTGACATATCTCATGATTGGAGCCGTCCAGGATTTAGGATCCTCTTCAGGATGTTCTACTCCAGGATTCTGTATACTAGCTACTTCTTTATCCTGAGGATTCGTTGCAGGATATAAGACATGTAATATTGGTATTTGCGTCCCTTCAGGTATCCTGATCGATGATCCCAAAATTGCTAGGGCATCCGCTTCAGCATTATCCTCCCTTGGTACCTGTTCAAGTATAAAAATATCGAAATATCGTGCTAATTTTTTGAGAATATCGAGATATTCGATTAATTTCTCACCCTTAACTGCATAGGATCCATTAAAATGGTTAGTAATTAACAAAGAGTCAACATACACTTGCAAATTTTTGATACTCATGCTCTTAGCCAACTCTAATCCTGCAATTAAAGCCTCATACTCTGCTTCATTATTAGTAGCAGGAAATTCACACCTAATAGCCTGGGGTAATATGTCCCCCTGTGGCGATTTTAGTAGTATTCCTAATCCTATTCCTCTTACATTGGAGGCACCGTCAGTATATAATGTCCAGGATCCTGAGGATTCTCCTAACTGTTGAACTTCTAGGTCTACCTCGTCCTGAATGTCACTACTAAAGTCAGCCACAAAGTCAGCTAAAGCCTGAGATTTTATGGCACTTCTAGGTTCATATACTAAATCATAAGCACTCAACTTTACTGATCACTTGGCCATCCTGCCTGACATCTCTGGTTTCCTAAGCACATTTTTGACAGGATAATTTGTTTTAACATGTATCCTATGTGTCTCAAAATAATGCCTAAGTTTCGTTGATGCCATGACTAGAGCTAATATCAATTTTTCTAAATGAGAATACCTAGTTTCAGCATCTAACAAACTTTTACTAACATAATAAACAGGATACTGCTGACCTTCATGGTCTTTTATAAGAACGGCACTTACAGCATTCCCTGACACAGCAAGGTACAGGGATAGTGGTTCACCATTTTCGGGCTTCATCAATAGAGGTGCGGTTGAAAGATACCGTTTCAAATCCTGCAGGGCTGCTTCATGCTTTTCCCCCCATTCGAATCTTTTGTTCTTCTTTAGGATATCATAGAAGTCTTTGCATTTTTCTGAGGATCTTGAGATAAATCTGTTTAGAGCTGCTACTCGGCCTGTTAATCTTTGTACGTCCTTCATATTTGAGGGTGATTTTATGTCTAGGATAGCTTTGATCTGCTCTGGGCTTGCTTCTATCCCCCTTTTTGTCACCATATATCCAAGAAACTTCCCTGCCCCCACTCCGAAATGGCATTTAGCAGGATTTAGCTTCATGTTGTAGTGATCCAGGATATCAAATGCTCCCTTGATATCCTGAAGGTGATCCTTAGACTTTTTAGATTTCACCACCATGTCATCGATATATACCTCCATGGTGTCCCCCAGTTTGTCTTTGAACATCATGTTCACCAATCTTTGGTATGTTGCACCTGCATTTTTCAAACCAAAAGGCATAGCTATATAACAATAAATACCTGTTGGTGTCATGAAGGCGGTATCCTCCTGGTCAGAAGGCTCCATTTGGATCTGTTGAAATCCTGAGGATGCGTCCATGAAGGTCAGCATTTCATGCCCGGCAGTGGCATCTACCATTGCATCAATATGGGGAAGAGGAAATGGGTCTTTAGGACAAGCTTTGTTCAAGTCTGTGTAGTCTACACAAACTCTCCATTTCCCATTCTTCTTCTGTACTACAACCACGTTTGCTAGCCACCTTGGGAACTTAACCTCTCTGATCATCCTTGACTTTAATAATCTTTCAACTTCCTCTTGGATAATCGTGTTCCGCTCAGGAGCAAACTTCCTTCTTTTTTGTTGCACAGGCTTGAATGACTTATCAATTCCAAGCTTGTGAGTGATAATATCTTTGGATATGCCTGTCATATCTTCATGCTTCCATGCAAATGTTGACATCCTGCATTTTAAAAAGTTAATTAACTGCTCTTCAATATCCTGAGGGATATTGGTCCCTACGAGCACCGAAATATCGGGGTTATCCTGGTCCAGGATAACTTTCTTCACATCCTGCTCCGGATCCTCCACAATATCCTGGGCCCGCGTCTTTAATTGCTATACTGCACTAGGTTTGGCTGAGGATTTCATCGAGGATGAGTAGCATTCTTTCGCCTCCTGCTGATCACTATCTACTTTGACCACTCCCCAAGGGGTAGGTATCTTGATGCATTGGTGATATGTTGATGGCACGGCCTTCATATCGTGAATCCACGGTCTTCCCAATATGATGTTATAGCTGGATAGAGAATCCATCACACAGAAACGTTGTATCGAATTGACTCCTTCAACGTATACTGGCAACTTTATCTCCCCCACTGTGTTTCTAGCCTCTCCACTGAATCCAACAAGCACGGTAGACTTTGAAGTGATATCCATTGGAGATACATTCATTCTCTTCAGAGTTTCTAGTTGGATTATGTTGACGGAGCTGCCATTATCAACCAATATACTGCGTACAAAATGGTTAGCCACATATAACGTTATTACCAGAGCATCATGGTGAGGATCCTGGACAGTATCTCTGTCATCTGCATCAAAAGTGATCACTTTGTCAGTCGTGAGGGTAGTCATCCTGACAGGTCTGTCTCCCCTTTCGGCTTTAGCTTCCTTTGCATGTCTCTTTGCTGCCGAATACGAGGTCCCACAAATGTCGGATCCTCCCGAAATGAAGTTGATTATCTTGGCATCCGAGGGAGGTGATGCTGCTCGTTCAGGATCCTTGTCAGTATCCTGACCCTTATTCTTCTTTTTTCCTAAGAGATCTTTCAGATATCCCTTGCTTAGAAGATAGCTTATTTCTTTCCTCAAAGCAATGCAATCCTCAGTCATATGTCCGAAATCTTCGTGGAAAGCACACCATTTCGACTTATCTTTCCAGTCAGCCTTTTGTTGATTCTTTCGAGGCCATCTAGCCTTGTCTCCTAGACCCTGCATAGCATACATCAATTCAGGGATATTAACAGAAAAGCAATATTCAGACAACTCAGGATGCTCTTCAGGATCCTCATCTTCGACAGCATTCACTCTCTTGTTTTCATTTCTACCATATGGCTTAGGCCGATATGACTTAAATGAGGACTCTGACTTCCTATTAGTCGATTCATAAGTGTTGGATGAGTTCATCCTTTCTTGCATCTTCCTGTCCTCTTCCAGACGGATATATCTCAAAGCCCTGTTACGAGCTTCATCGAGATTCCTGCAGGGATTCATTACAAGATCCTGATAAAACTGAGAATCCTTTTGTAATCCCATCTTAAAAGCTTGCACAGCTGTTGCAACATCAAGATGTGGGATATCCAAGGATTCTCGACTAAATTTGTTCACATAATCCCTCAAGGATTCCTGAGGCCCTTGAGTTATCCTGTAAAGATCACTGGTTAGTTTCTCAAAACTCCGACTACAAGAAAATTGACTGTTAAATAAATTAACCAAATGAGCAAATGAAGTGATTGAGCGAGGAGGAACGTTTAACAGCCATTTTAAGGCTGATCCTGTTAGAGTAGAACCAAATCCCTTGCACAAGCACGCTTCCTTGAGCTCCGGAGGGATAGGGTTAATCTCCATTCTTTCCCTATACTGGGCAATATGCTCCTCAGGATCCGTAGTCCCATCATAAAGCTTCATGTTGGGGGTTTGGAATCTCTTTGGGATCTCAGCATCACAGATAGGATACGCGAAACGAGATATCTTGTGGCTGTCTTGAGACACTTCCGGGATCGGTTGGACCACCCCAGGTACACTAGATATCATGTCCTTTAACTTCTGAAGTTCCCTGGTAAGTGCTGATGTCACACCTGTATCCTGCAAAGATCCACCACTGTTAGCAGCATGAGTATTATTATTATTAGACACGTTACCAGTTGGGGGATTCTGCCCATATCCTGAAGCATATCCTGAGCTCCTTATGGTTGACATCCTGACCAAGGAGGGCATTTCAGGAGTATGATTCTGAGGAAGACTGGGCACGATATTCCCCCTATTATCCTCGGTATATACAGCTGAACTAAAGTTCAACGCTCTGGGGTGTAACGGATTGACATTGTCCTCGGTAGATCTACTCGAGCCAGCCTTCAGGAGTTGTATTTCCCTCAAAAGCATTTGGTTTGTTTCCTGTTGCTGCCTCATTTGTTCCTGCACACTTCCAAATAAGGTTAAAATTTCATCATTAGAAGCTAAAACGGGAGCAGATCCCTGGACACTCCGAGTTGGGATAACATCTTGAGATTGTGTAGAGGCTGGCATCCTTGGAGGAGGTGGTGGAAGCACCGAACCGGTAGTAGCAGAAGTCATAGCAGACACAGTAGAGGAACTCATGTTTGATCTTGAGGCCATTATTTACAATGTGGCAAAAAGTTTTGAAAATAGAAAACCGATTAGCGATTTGACAAAAAAATTTTAGTAAAGAGAGCACCACTTGCCCCATGGTGGGCGCCAAATTGTTTTGGTCAAAAATTACCGAAGTAATTAAGTGATCAAATTAGTTAAGTGAGGTAGTGTGCTAGAAAGTGTGTTGAAAATATACTTGTTAAGTTATTTGGGAAAACAGTATTCAGGATACGGCTCAGGATATTGAGCTGTATCTATGATCAAACAATGAGCGAAAATAAAGTAAACGACACGAGATGTACGAGGAAAGCCCTTGATCAATCTAGATCGCCGGCATAAAACCTCGGGAGCTGACAATCGCAGCTGCCTTGTTCTTCAATTGCTTCAAAAATCAGGATACAGTGCGGGATGTGGTACGGATCGACTAAGTGTTACAATGAAAATGAAATACAAGTGTGGTGTTTGCAATTAGCTAAAGAGTGAAAGTGATCGAGAGTGTAAGTGTGAATTGTTGTGTTCTAAGCTGATCCGACCTCATCTATTTATAGTAAAGATAAAATAACTAACTACCCTAAACTCGCGGGATCCACCGAATATTCCCTCTTGGAACGTTGTAGACCTGGTCTTTCGGGCTCAACGTCTCTTTCTCAACAAATTCGTCCGAGTCTTGAGGAGAAGAAGTCCTCTTGACCGTTAGCAAGCCTCCAACCTTAATTTGCACGTGGTTAATTCAATAAGCCTCAGGATATCGCCCTAGATGTTAGCAATATCCTCTTCCAGCATCCTGATCACAAATAGACAAACATAGGCAGGATACGTATGTAAAGAAAATGACCCCTAACACGTATATCTCTTAAATGTCAACTTATACACGTGTGATTTAGTTTACGAAGATTTT